>JALIZH010016164.1:0-199902 GCA_030522465.1 Rhipicephalus appendiculatus
ACCTGCGTTTGCCATCTCGTACATGTCTCTTGTAACCCAGCCAAAGCTCGTACATTGTTTATGAAGTGTGCGTGCACGATGACCTCATCACTTTTTCCTTCAATTTTTTTTATTTGGAACTTTCACGAACTTCGAAATTAAAACACGTTTTAGGCTGTGCTTGTGCTTGGTATTGTACAGATGCCATTTGTATTTTCCCATCAGTGCAACGTCGGTTAAATCGTGTTGAAATTATTGTAATGCCTTTCCTTTAAATATAGCGAACCACAGAGCTTTCGATCATGTGACCGCAGAGCCATAAGCTTGCACGAATATGTATGTGTGCTTGCACGCACATATTCGGATATTGGCATATTTAGGCTAAGCTCCCAACTATGCTGAGTTCATAATTGCACTTTAGTACTGCACAGTTAAGAAAAATGTGAATCAATGTTTGCAGTAATAGAAAGCCCCCCCCCCCCCCCCAAACACACACACACTAAAATGAGGTTTCTGCACCCTTGTCAGCATGCAAAATAGTCAAACTGTATTGTCTGTTGGCGAGCCACCATATATAGTATGAAAACAGGTGCCGCAGGATTGCAACATGATTGTGGTTTAGTTCATGCACCTTGTGTATGCTTTCTTAGGATTGCCATATTTTGGACGTGTTGGTAAACTGAATTCGAAAACATATTCAGCGCTAGCTGACAGGGACGCAAGAGAGACGACACCATAAAGCACATTGTGGTGTCGTCTCTCTTACGTCCTTGTCTGCTAGCACTGAATAAGTTTTCGAATGCTTTCTTGTCATGCTTTATAATAGTTTTTGCAGGAATATGTTCTGTTGTGGCCATATTTCTGTTATATTGAAGACTGATACTTTCACTTCAATGCTTATTCCAGCCCCACCACGGTGGTCTAGTGGTTATGGCGCTCGACTGCTTACCCGAAGGTCACGGGATCGAATCACGTCTGTGGCGGCTGCATTTTCGGTAGAGGCGAAAATGTGGAGGCGCTGTGTACTTAGATTTAGGTGCATGTTAAAGAACCCCAGGTGGTCGAAATTTCTGGAGCCCTCCACTACAGCGTCCCTCATAATCAAATCGTGGTTTTGGGACGTTAAACCCCAGATATTATTATAATGCTTATTCCAATTTCAGGTCTCTCTAAATGTGAAAAAATTAAGGCTGGCGGGGAAAAGGGCGGCAACTGCAGACCTGGAGCAGTGCAACAACTGCCAGTGCCTGGAGCAGAAGCTCCAAAGACTCCAAGGAGAAAATGGCCAGCTCCGTACGCTGAATATGCGGCTGCAGGAGCAGCTGCTCGACAAGCTCTCTCAAGGAGGTGGCGTCAAATTTTATTTTTTTTCATGTCAAATTTAATTTTTTTCATACATGCTTAGATGCACATTTCACTGTCATGTAGAGGGTGCACTATTTGCTAGTTATATGTTTTGGGAAAAGTAGAAACTGTTATAACAATAACAAAAGCAATAACAATAATGGAAATGTGCCGAAAAACTACCTGCTACCTGGGAAACCGAATCTGTGACCTCCTCGTGCTTTTTGTTTTATATCCTGTTGCTTTTGCTTAAATTGTGGAAGGCACTGGGGTGCCTGCATTTTTTCCGCTTAATGTGACTGTTTTTGTAGAGGTGGGGCAGCTGGCCGCAGTTCTGTAGGTGGACCTGCCACTTCTTTTTCTTTTTTTACTTAAGTTGTAACCGAGTATAGAGAGGTTCAGTCCTGGGTACTTCAGGGCGTGGTGAAGTGTAAACATCCTGTAAATTGGGAAAGGCTTTCTCAAACAGGCTGGCCTGATCCCTTTTTGACAACTTTATTGCACATTGCATCGTTGCCGACTCCTTTTTGAGCTGGATTTATAGACAAAAAGTCGATGCAACAAATTTTCTCTTCGAAGGTGTCATTAAGCTAGATTATGCTCTTTTATACATTGCCCATAAGGTACATATGACACGGGAATGTGGAAAAGCCTGGCAAACTGTTGCTGATGAGCTAAGCCATGTTTTCACAGGCATGCAGGCTACCTACGACCCGTCGCTGGCGGACCAGGATCCATGGAGCCCACCCTGCTCGAGTCCTCAGGAGGGCTCGATCAGGGTACTCGAGCAGAGCACAACAGCTCCAACGGATCTTGGAGGTGTGTGAAATCTGGTGACTTGTTGATTAGTGTTATGCACAATGTATGTAGGCAGCTCACCTTTATTCTGAGTCCTTTTGTGTTATGTTATGCAATGTGTTATGTTTGTGTTATGTTTTTGGACAATCCACTTTTATACAAATATTGCGTAATTTGTGGGCTGTTGACATTTGCGACAGTGACAAACCTTTTTACATGCTTTGCTTGCAACTTGATGGCATGCGTCATTCTTGCACAGCTATTTAGTCTACAGTGGAACCTTGATTATGCGACTTTGAGAGGACCATGCAAAACAATCATATAATCAAAAACTATGAATATGAGCAGTGATGCTCAGTCTTGCCATACAAACAGGCACAGACCGCCTGAGTAAACCTGCAGCACAAACCTGGACCACTATGGATGGGGTGTGGCATAAGTCGAGAAAATGTAGCAGTGAGGAATGTAACTGGGCGTTCTACTGTATAATCAAGAATTTTAATACACTATTTATACACTAACACATTATTTGGCCAGGACCAAATCAATTCATTGAATGATGGTGATCGCTTAGCAGGGGGGACATATAATCGAGGTTTCACTCTTGTTTGGCAAGTCTATGGCTTGTAGCTCACCCTAACCCAAAGACAATATTTTACAACTAATATGTTCACAGCTCCAACCACATGTGCTGCAAGTTTCTATGTAACAATGTCACAGTCAGCAACCATGGAATGTTATTGCTCTTGAGCATTAACATGCCATGGGAATGGTCGTGCTTGACATGTAACAGATGCTAATGTTGCAAAATATAAATTGCAGCAGTGGTACCTTCGGCGGTACCTTCAGTGCCAGCGGGCACTGCAGGCCTGCTGCCTCCTGCAGCACCTCCCTCCGTGCCAGCACCACCACCCACCACCACCTCATCTGCTCCGGCCCTTCCAGTGGACGTGCCCATTGAACCTGCTTCCACCGCTGTGCCGACGTGTTCATTCACGAGCGATGGACAGGTAAGATAGTGGGTGCATAAGGATTTCTGTAAGCGCATAGCGTACCATTGTGTATAGTTTCAGCTGGTACCGAGACTCTTTAACCATAACCTCCCAGATTGCGCGCACGGAGGTCATACTTTAACGGTGTCGTAGACGAGTTGTTCCTCATCAACGCAAGTAAGTGTCATGTCTCATTGCTACACTCCACCGCTCGCCCTACAGCACCAACAGCGACCATCGTGTGAGAGGGGCCAGTGCAGGTTTCAACACGTGGCTCGCTAGCTCAGTCGGTAGAGCGCCGGGCGCTTACCGTCTTGGCCGATAGGTCGTCGGTTTGATTCCCAGCAGTGGGTCATTTTCTTATAGTTCTTTCTTGTCTATTGGCGTCCATTTTATCAACATCATATCCATGACGGAAGTAAGTCACTGAAGTCTTGGTGGACCCCAGCATAAAACACTTTCGTGTTGAAAAACATTCTTTCATGTTCCAAAAGCTCGCTCAGAAGTGGCAAGCTTCTAGCATCTGTTATTGTGTTCCTTTGCAATTCTAGTCAATTTTTTTACAACATTCGATTGCTTAAACATTTTGATAAATATTTTCTCTTATTATTTCTCTTTCTTAGTAACGTTCAATGATTGGAGATTGATTGGATGCATAGGGATTGCTTACTTGTGTTGCTTATGAGTCAAACATTAACGTTAAATGTTGAAATATGCCATGCGATGAGGCACATGGAAACTGCAACTTGTGAAAACATTGTTTGCTGGTGACTTATAGAAAACAGTAGAAGCCTGAACAAATGAAGCTTGTAAATGATCGTTGCGGAACGGCAGAATTCTCTAATGCTGCGTGGTTATTCCAGCTTGCATATGTCAAGGTGGGCGGAGGCTGTTAGAAGTGTCCTGAAGTGGATGTAGCTAAGTTTGGCTGACAATGAAGACTATAGTGATATATAGTAGTACTGATGTTATTTTCAAGCTTCTACTCTGTATATGTAGTATGTCTCTGTTCAGATGCAGTTTGTAGTTTTTGAAACTGTTCTGGTCATTTTTATCATTGGGATGGATTAATTGATGCTATGTGCTATGTGCTAAAGAAATTTTTTACATTTATCTGCAGGTTCATCTGGCCAATGGCGTCATGCTGCTGAGGGCCACCTACGACCAGTTGATGGGAGTGCAGAAGGACTCCCATTTTGTTAAAAGGGCCGCCGTTGCAATCTGGTCGACAGAGATCCTTGCTCAAAGGAGCTTCACGGGAACTCTGTCGAACCGGTTTGTGGCGGCAGGTGGCCAGAAAGCTCCTCAGCAGCCGCTGTCGCCCCACAAAGTGGATGCACTGAGAGGTCAGTGAGGGAGGTTGTGCGTTTCTGTAAGGGTGTGAACACATTAGCAGAAAAAAACCGGCAGATCCCACGCACTGTGGGAATCGATGTGATGCGAAGCAGCCAGCAAGGAGCAAATCATGCTGTACATAATATGCATGTCATTATTTACATGATAGGACCTGTCATTTGTGTTCGTCAAACAGTCACGTCGCGCAATACAAATTTTAGTGTATATCAATCTAGCGAACTGGACGCAAGCGCTCCATGAGCGCGGCATGTAAATGGCATTGTAGATGACATGCATGCCAAGATTTTCATGTTACCACCTGCCACTTATGTTCGATATATCGTCACATCCCGCAATACCAATTTTGGTGTATATCAAGCTAGCGAACTGGACGCAAGCGCACCATGAGCGTGGCATGTAAATGGTAGATGACATGCATGCCAAGATTTTCATGTTACCACCTGCCACTTGTGTTCGATATATCGTCACATCCCGCAATACCAATTTTGGTGTATATCAAGCTAGCGAACTGGACGCAAGCGCACCATGAGCGTGGCATGTAAATGGCATTGTAGATGACATGCATGCCAAGATTTTCATGTTACCACCTGCCACTTCTGTTCAACATATCGTCACATCCCGCAATACCAATTTTGGTGTATATCAAGCTAGCGAATTGGACGCAAGCGCACCATGAGCGTGGCATGTAAGTGGCATTGTAGATGACATGCGTGCCAAGATTTACATGTTACCACCTGCCAATTATCGCTTAATCTTTTACCTCGAATCACAGCGAGACGCGAGACCAATGTGCCTCCGTTTCGCATGCGTTCGTATTCTCGCGCTCTGCGCATCGTGCAGACGCCATCCGCGTTCCAGCGTTTAAATTGACGGACACTTTGTCAATTCCAAAGTGTGTTCCTCGAACGCCTGTGCCCACTGAGACGGGGTCGGTCAGAATGAAACTGATGCGCGCGTCTCCCTCCTTGCATGATTAGAGACGCTGGGCACCACGACGTCACGCAAGCAAAGCGCGAGCGCTGTAGTGTCCAACGCGACCGGCGTCCGTTTGCGCGGCCCCGGCGTCCACCGTTTACATGTTCAGCACAGCTGGAAGGACGGATGGACGGACGGGCGGACGTGAGCATGAGACATTAAAGGCTTTCACCTTAAAATTTAGTGTATATCAAGCTGGCGAAACGGCCACAAGAGTGTCATGAGCGTGGCATGCAAGTCATGTTGCACATGACATGTCATGATTTGCATATTACCACTTGTCATTTATCCTTTCAATACAATCACGTCACTGAATACCAAATTTGGTGTATATCAAGCTAGCGAAACGGCCACGAGAGTACCATGAGTGTGGCATGCAAGTCATGTTGCGCATGACGTGTCATGGTTTCCATATTAAAACGTCATTTATGCCCGTCATACAGTCACGTCCCTAAATACGAAGTTTGTTGCATATCAAGCTAGCGAAACGGCCACGAGAGTGTCATGAGCGTGGCATGCAAGTCATGTTGCACATGACATGTCATGATTTCCATATTACCACTTGGCAGTTATGTTCGTCATACAGTCACGTCAGTCAATACCAAATTTGGTGTATATCAAGCTAGCGAAACGGCCGTCAGCGCGCCATGAGCGTGGCATGTAAATCATGTTGTATATGACATGCAGGTCATGATTTGCATATTACCACCTGTCATTTATGCTAGTCATACAGTCACGTACCTCAATACCAAACTTGGTGTATATCAAGCTACCGAAACGGCCACGAGAGTGTCATGAGCGTGGCATGCAAGTCATGTTGCACATGACATGTCATGATTTTCATATTACCACTTGTCATTTATGTTCGTCATACAGTCATGTCACTCAGTACCAAATTTGGTGTATATCAAGCTAACGAAACGGCCGCGAGCGCACTATGAGCGTGGAATGCAAGTCATGTCGCTCATGAAGTCATGATTTTCATATTACCACTTGTCATTTATGTTCGTCACACAGTCACGTCACTCAATCGCAAATTTGGTGTATACCAAGCTAACGAAACGGCCGCGAGCGCGCCATGAGCGTGGCATGTAAATCATACTTTTCATGACAAGTTATTCATGATTTTCATGATATGACCAGCCATTTATGTTCGTCATACAGTCATGTTATGCCATACCAAATTTGGTATAAATCCCATTAACGATACGGCCAGGATGAGCACAAAGTCGTAGGCGGCTAGATAGATAGATAGATAGATAGATACGCTCAAAGTCGCCGAAGTTCGCTAAGAAATGCTTCGCATTTAAAAACTTGTGGAATGCTGTGCATTCATGAAACACGCATCCTGCACTACGCGGAGAATGGGTGTAGCACAGTTTCTTGAATTTTTTGAATTTCTTCTAGTTTTAGCCACATGCTGCTTTCAGTCGAGATCGATTGCAGCGGCACTGTGTGGTAATTTGAAGTCGGTAGTACAATGCTGTCACTGTGTGTGTTTTCGTATTGAGCGTTTAATATATGTTCGTCGTGTAATCCATTGTTTTCTGAATTGTTGCCTGCTTTGCAACTATATTGTTATTATCCTGGGCTGCAATTCCAATTCTTGGAGGCATCTACTGCTGTATTCTTCTTTGTTCATTTATTCATTTATTATTATTTATATTTTTTAAGGGGATAGGGGACAGGGAGGGCCTCCTGCGCGTGTTACTTAAATGATGCGCAATTAAGTGCCGTTTTGGTATAATGACCAGAAGCAATGAAAGACTGAAGCACATTTGCAACACTGAAGTTAGACCAGCACAAGACAACAACGTAGCATTGTTTTTTTTTTGTTCTTTTTTTTTAGGTGATACTGCCCCGTTACACGAGTTAGTATTTCTTACATTACTTAATACTGTGGCTTAGTTCTAAGGCTCTGATATGGGGAGCCTGAAAATCATTAAATATTCGCTTCTTTTGGTCAATGTTAGGTTATTCAACTCGTACGATTTATTGGCTGTGTGTACTGCTGTTATCCCCCCCACCGATGTCATGCCCGTTCTTGTGCCTTCAGGGTATATAAATGGAATGAATGAAATTCATTAAATTAAAGCTATAACAATGAATTGTCTTTCTAGTCCTTTTCAGGCACTACAGTGCATCCCGGGGCCGGACAGATGAGGAGCACGAGCCACTGAACAAGAATGTGCGGCTCTGGCTCTCGCAGAAAGCAAGCGAACTGAGGCGAGGCCCTAAAAACAAGTGAGAACGATGAAGTTCTTGTAATGTGCTTACAATAAATAATTTTTCATTTCTAAACCAACTGTTTCAGCTTACTGTTCTTTGCCTGTTTTAAAACTGCATGTTCAATGCTAATTGTGACATGCTCTGATTACCATAGCATCTGCTCTATTATATTCCATTCTGCGTCATAAAACGTGCATCACAGACGTAACACCGGTTTCCACTGAAACGCGAGCCCGGTTTCCACTGAAACGCGAGCCCGGTTTCCACTGAAACGCCAGCCCGGTTTCCACTGAAACGCCAGCCCGGTTTCCACTTAAACACCAGCCCGGTTTCCACTGAAACACCAGCCCGGTTTCCACAAAAACACCAGCCCGGTTCACATTCGGAAACCGGCCGTATACACCAGACCCGCAACACCCGCCAGAAACCGCGTCTGAATTACCGCTCTGGCGGAAACGGGAAAAAAACACCAGACACGGTCTGGTGGGATTTTCGATAGGGTCGCGTTAATGCCCCTGACCTACTGGATATGTTAATGTCATTAGATTCGAAGGTCATTCGGCGCAACGAATGTCATTCGATCCATGGTGTTTCTAAACAGGAAAAAGTAATGCCATTCGTTTATGATACCAATGTCGATAACTAAAAGAAAAAAAAGGCCAGAAAAGTTGAGCAAGCTAAAATATTGTGATAGAAAAGGGAAGTTATTTATTTTAAAGATATGTGGGGAGGCGCTTCGCTAAATATACACGCATAAAAATTTTGTATTGCGAAATATCTGGCCACTACAAGCCAAAGACGAGGCTTAGCGATTAGCCACAGCCGATAGAATGAACACAAGTAACATGGCTGACATGGCGGTGCCGCTGAACGACGCTAAGCTGCAGCAACTAAAGCGTTTAGTTACTTTGTACTTGGCGTTGCGAGAGAAGCAAGTAAGTCAGAGGAACAGGCTTGAGTGCGAGATAAACGAAGAACCTAGACGCAGCGGCGACATTCCGCAGCGCATTCAAGCGAACGCGTTCCCTATTTGAGCACTGGTCGCTACTGTATCCGCCATTCTCCGGTAGCGTTGGACATTCCAAGCGGACGTTGCTTTGAGGAGACTCTACCAAACCTTGGAGACAGTCACTTCAAAGAAGCCTTACGTGTGTCACTCTCTACATTTAGGTATTTGGTGGAAGCGTGCACATGTGTTTTAGAATGGCAGACAACATGGCTAAGAAAGCTTATCTGCGTAGAGAAGCGAGTGGCGATGGGACTGTACCGGCTGTGTTTGAGTGCAGAGGTCAGAACTACAGCACACCTTTTTTGGGAATCGGCCGGTCAACAGTACACGTACTGTACAGAGTTTTGCAAGGCAGTGATGAGCCAAATCGAAAGCGAGTGGCGCCACATGATACGGCGGGAAGACCTGAAGGAACATCTCAGGGAGTTATTTGCTTTCAGCAGCTTTCCTCAGGGCATAGGCCATCTCGACGGATGCCACGTTTGTATGTCGCCACCTAAGGAACATGCAGTGGATTATTACAACTACGAATGATTGTAGGCATCAACAGTTCATTTCGTTTAAAAGCTTTTGATCAGCGCAGCTTCTGCATTGTTCTCTATTTTTTCGGGAAATACTAAACTTCACGTGGTCGTTTAGCCGGAATGTCACGGATGCTTCCAATTAATTTATGCACGAAATAAAAGGTCGACAGCAGTTTGTTATTGAAACATTTGGTTGAGCGTTATTCTTGTTTGCTATTCACGTTTCGCAGTCAGGACGTTTCAGAGACTGCTTCATTAATGTGGAATATGTTTTCTTAGGAAGACGCAAAATTACTGTTCTATATTAGCGTTGAACTCTTCGTGTTACTCTGAAGAAGTGTAGATGCGTGTATCACTTTGTTAGGAAGTTATTTTGCATGCGACTGTAGTGAAACCGCAGCATAAAAACTGGTATTATTGCTTGCCTTCTTCGCAGGTACAGCATCGTACTACTAGCAGTGGTTGAACACATGTTGGAGGGAAACAGCGCGGAAGACGAAAGACCAGGCAGAGAAAGACACAAACAATAGCGCTGACTTACAACAAAAGTTTATTCGTCAAACCACGCATTATATACCTGCGCAGTTGAAAACGAAAACAAGAAACAAAATATGACAAGGTGAATATAAATGAACTATGAGCATAATCACCGAAAAGCAGGCTCATTGCGCGTGCAGTCCTTGTGATAGGAAAACAACCTCCTTATCTGACAAGGCAACGAGGAGGAGGTTGTTTTGCTATTACAAATAAGGAAGACAACCTGATAATTCAACACACGCAAGATGACCTAGCTAAAGTTTTGAAGTAAACTGATCTCATCTGCTTTCACACAAAGATCACGGCGCTGCATGTTGCACGCATAGTGTCCAGAAATTAACTACAATACCAACATATAATTAGCACAGAGCGCCATAGAGCGTACCCTCCGTTGAATGAGCATTGTAGAATAATAAATGATGATTGAGAATATCAGAATTACTGGAACACACAAACAATTTGCTCCATACCATTTCACAAACTTCGTGGAACTCCCCAAGAATGTCTCAAGTGATGCTGGGCGAGACGCGGATCAGGCGCATAAAAGATAATAACACTAAAAGTTGAGGCAGCTTCGCACTAGTGGTTCTAAGCCTGAAGGAAGTGCAGATTTTAGCCTTCTTTGTTTATGTTTGGTTTTCTCTTTTTTTCCTGCTTTCTTTCTTTCTTTTTCCCTTTTCCAGTCTTTTTTGCCTTGTTTTTCTCTCTTTAATACCATTTATTTTTATTTTTATTCCTATTTTTTTCCCTTTCTTTCTCTCTTTCTATTTCTCGCTTGCTTCCTCTTTCTTTCTACTTTTGTGCGGTATTTTGCCTGCGTTACGCCAAGCGACGACAGCATACGACAGCCCGGGCCTCTTAGGGCTCTGTACATCATATCATCGTCAAGGCGGTCGAAGTACAAGAGGAAGAATATTTCTTGGCGCGAGCGTGCGCTCAGTATGCTACAGATGGCTATGCTATATGTGGCTTTGCCAGCGTTACGCTACAGTGTATTAGAACCGTCTGAGTGGGTCGAACGAGGGGCTCAAAGTGAGGCGCCTAACGTTGATGGAACGGAGGGCGCTGCGGTCGAGACGGATAGGCTGAGTGCGCGCGCGGGTGCACCACACAAGGCATTTGTGGCTACAGTGTGGCAGGCGAGTGGCAGACGCAGTGCGGCATTAACCGAGCACCAGTGACGCGCGATTTATATTTGCCAGTCGCGATGTGCACGTAGTCGCGCATACTTCTGCTCAAGCGCTACTCGCGCCCGACGCAGTTGTCAGGCAGTGGCTTCTCCAAACGATGAAGGTTCCGCTCCCACGCTTCCCTTCTATCTGTATATTTCGGGTCACTGAAGAACGACAGCTTCTCAGCGGAGGAGCCCGGGCAGGCGGTGTGGCACCCCGGTGCGTAGCAGGGGCGATAGCTTCTAGAAGACATGCGATACATGTTGAGAAAAGAAACTACAGCGTGAAACAACTTCCAAAGCTACTTAAAAATCGTCTGCTCGTAGCTTTTCAATAACGCTGCTGTTATGGCCTGCAAAACCCCACCTGCACCGAAGCATTGCCTTTCAAGAAACGCGGAGCTCCACGGTGCCTGCGAGTGCACGCAAGGCACGCTCATCGGCGTCTTTGCTGCCTTACGCGGTCCGCGTCCCACAAGAACGATCGGCGAGAAGCGCGTTCCTCACAGTCCCGCGCAACACAACACTAGCCACTTCGACCGTAGCTCCACCGCACTATTTTCAGCACTTCGCTCCTCACCCCCCAAGCAGGCGCGGAGCTGGTTGTTGGGCCTACACAAAAAGCATCTAGCACACTCCAGTTACGCCAAACTACAAGTGACGATGGCAGCATACATAAAAAAAAAAAACATAACTGTTACTCCTTGAGGCACCACAGGACACACGCGTCAGAATAACTGTATATTTGAGAGCCCGAATTCAACTGCCTGGCGGCTTCTTTAGCTCTCCCTCGCAGGTGGCGGCTCCGAAGCACGGACGCCTGGATCGACCGCCAAGGGATGAGAGGCAAGAGGCGCCTCGGTACAAACACAGGCGAGAAATATGGCTGGCCCTGCTTTGGCTCGCGATTGTGGTTGCGGCTGGCGGCACAGGCGATGAAGGCGGTAAATGGCAATAACAATACGGCAAATACAATTACGACACCAGAACCTACAGCTGGAAGTTACGCTCAACTGAGCATTCTCGGAGGTTGGGCGCGAACACACCCTGAAACGCGGGACGCTTCGCAGGTACACAGAAAAAAGAAACCAGTCTCGATCCTAACTCTCACACCTTTTTTTTTGGCACGCAGTAAGGCTAGTACACCGCCGTGATATGGACATAAAAAATTCAGCCAGTTCCACACTGTGAAAACAGTCTCAGACCGGAGCTCTAAGCGCCGGAGTGTAGGCGATCGCCTAGCGAGATCACCTGGTGTCGTACATGCGCCGCTAGGTTTAAAATGCGTGTGCTAACACCTGATTGGTCAAATCAAGCTAAGATGACGTGCCTGCTCAGGCAATGACGATTCAACGAACGCCTCGAGAGTAGCTAGGGATTTCTGTGTTTCATGTAGTGTCGTATATCCGCCGCTAGATTTGAAGTGCGAGCGCTTACCCCTCATTGGTCACATCGAGATAACCTGACCTGTCCGCTCAGGTAATGGCGTTTGCTCGGACACCCCGCGTCAAGTGATTTCTAGTCAGATCACACATTGTGTAAATCCGCGGCTATATTTGAAATGCGCGGGCTTACGCCTCATCCTCAGACTCCATCTGAGCGAACGTACAATAAAGAGCCGCTCGCGCGCCATCCTCGGCAGGTGCAGGGTGTAACGTTCCAAAACCATCATATGATTATAAGGTCGCCGCAGTGGAGGGCTCTGGAAATTTATACCACGTGGGGATATTTAACGTGCACCTCAATCTAAGTACGTGGGCCTCAAGCATTTTCGCCACCATGGAAAATGCGGCCGCCACAGCCGGGATTCAATCCCACGAATTTTGAGTCAGCAATACAGGGCCATGACCCCTATCCCACCATGTCGGGTCCGTGCTTGCGTTGCAGCCACACCAAAATACACAGCTGTTACCATGCGAAACTCCACTGGTCTGTATCAGCTGAAGAATCAAAAGAATGTGTCACCTCGACACCTGGGACGTATGGGAAAGTTACGAGGAGATGCGAAAGGGCACAAGCGTTTAACGCGTGGGGTCTACAAACAACAGCAATTTTCTTTTAGAAACATCGCCTTGTGAGGATTACTGTATCGGACACATCACCGCACATGCTGTCAATATATAAAGCAACACATTACCCGACATTATTCTAAGCGCCTTCAAAGCCATTAGCGCGGTCAACCGTGGTCCGGCATACGCAATAGAGCACCACGTAGAGCCACAACCGGCACGCTATCACAAATGATAATAATAATATGGGGGATTTTACATCCCAAAACCACGATATCATTATGAGGCACGCCGTAGTGGAGGGCTCCGGAAATTTTCACCATCTCGTGTTCTCTAGCGTGCACTGACATCGCATAGTACACGGGCCTCTACCATTCCGCCTCCATCGAAATGCGACCACCGCGGCCATTCTATCACAAATTAAAACGTTCTTCTACAAGAGCTCGAAATAAATGTGCGGGGCTAAACTTTTTTCCATCGTGCAAAAACGAGATTTGTCGAGCCGCATGCTACTTGTCTTCGCGGTTCTGCAAGTTATCTTTCGCCAGGCGTTTAGAAACGTGAGCGACGTGCGTTAACGCTTGATCGCTTCATACGCTGGTTTTCGACATGCTAGCCTGTTTATTTTCATTGTACTGTCGTCATCTGATAACGTGAGTGCCGAAAGAAATGCGCTGCTGGGGACAATAAAAAGCGTCACGAATATTTCAGCAGTTTACGTAGAAGGGTCAAATTCCTAGCTACGGCGCAGTTACAACCAACGTTTCTAGAACCTGTTCAGTTGCCAAACTCTCCGCCTCCGCCATCTCTGAAAGCGGCGCAAAACCGACTTCCGGTCTAGGTGGCGCTACCGCAGCAACAGGCTCTACGTAGCAGACGACGAAGCGCGAGCGAGCGTCGCTCATGCAGCTGCTATCCCCGCAAATATTGAGTTGCTTGAAAACGCAACGACGAGAGCGATTAGTTTTTATCTTTAGGTAATCGTGAAGGTTTAACCCATTAGCAAGAATGTTTGAAAGCGCGTTAGATAGTGTTCTGTGTTGCGCGAACTATATATAGCAGGCACCCAGTGCTCGGCGGACGCTGCGGCTTTCATCAACTTCAGCGCGACAAGCATTAGTGTTGCTCATTGTCTAAATCCACTTTTCAATGACAAAGCGAGCAGCTTTGACAATGCTTTTCAGCTAAAGGGGAAGACTTGAAAGGTTCTGGTAGGTCCTGTGAAAATACGTAACTACAGAATTTCATCGGAGCCGCGCGAGTTGTGCAGTGGGTTGTGCTCACATCCTTCGCATAACCCATTATAGTTTCTTTTAAATTCCCAAGAAACGTCAGGAAGATTAGGAAACATCGCTTAAAATTGTCATGCAGATCGACTAAGCGGCACAGCGCATTTGCAGAAATCGACCCTCGCAAGCGCATGACTAAGTTATGCATGTGTCACGACACACTTCGATAGCGATCAAACCCAGTCGGCACCGAATTTTTTCACTGGCTCATCTGCGCAAGTTGCGGAAAGGAGCCATTAGAGCTCGCAAGGTTCAGCTTCGAACAGAGTATGCAGCTGATACTCTAGGTTAATACTTCACAGCAGCTGCTTCTTCCTTCATATAGTAGCGCCTTGCGCATACTCTTACGAAGCCTGGGCACACGAAGCCTGGGCAACACGCGCGAGCAGTTCTGTCAGGTATGAAAGCGTTGTGATAGTAAGATATCTAAATGTCTTTGCAACATGCCCATGCACACTAACGCTCACTGACATATCTTCAGTGACGATGACGCATTTTTCAATGACTAGTGTGCGCTCTTGACCGTTTATAGCTTAAAAGGCCACAAAACTACCGTTTTCATTATACCTGTCAATGCTGCCCCAACTCGCAGACGGCATACGAACACGTTCACTACCACTCAAACGGAGCGCACAGGCTGCCGAAGTGAAGTCTGGGTTATCCGCACAGTTTTCAGACTCGCAGGGTGTTTTAACACGCTTCAAACAACATTTTTTTTCTACCGTTCTCCCTCTATCTGGAATCTTGTTTTTCTTTTTTTTTTTCTTTTTTTTTTGCGGCTTCGCAAGATACGACGGGGAGGATATAGGAAGAACTTTCGGCACACTTCCCAGCAGAAGACTCCACTTCATTATCGCAAGTGTATTCGACTTTTTTCCCGTCGACAACTTGCCTTTACGTTTTCAAGATGTCCTCCGCATGAGAATGCACATCGCAAACTCGCAATTTGTCCGACAGCCTTTCGTCAAGGCGGGGAATAGCGCGATCTTACGCTACACAGAGAGCTGAATCACGTGGAGCCCAGAAGTTTCTCGGAAGTCCTATAGCCGCTTGTGCATACAGACACACAACAAGTGGGCATTGCAGACGAACGAACATCCACGCTACATCGAGCACAACAGCACGCAAAATCTCTTCAGTGAGCGTACTACAACACGCGGATACAGCGCAACCGCAGCCAAACACACACTCGATCCGGCGCACGTTGATGGACTGGCTGAAGCCTGTTGCGACAACAGCGCCACTTCCAGCCACCGCTGCGGCGGCGCCGCGCAACACCGCCGAGTTTTCAAACTGAACAGGTTCTATAAACGTTGGTTACAACAACCGACGAACCCTAATCCTAACTACGCATCATAGCGCCAGTCACAACCTTACTATACGCAATACATCGAGGGACACAAAGTCAGGATTCTCACCTTGCTATCGTATGTAGCACGCGACACCCCATTGCCATGCGCAAAATCGCCACTGTACGAGAAAAAAATCACTCAATACTATACCTCCGCCGAGTGAAAAATAAAGATACCGCCAACAGGCGCTCCAGAACAGCCCTGTTTCCACGTGCGGAAGCTAGTCCGGAGATGACGGCTTGGTGGTGGAACATTGTTTCCCGAAATGTCAAGTCATCTCGTGAGAAAACGCATTTGTATCTCGAGGAACAAGTCAAAGGAATAACAAACAAGCATTACATTTAGGTTAAAGCCTTTTTCTTGCGTGAGCCATGGAGTAATAATGACAGAATCGCAAAGCAATAGTCGTTAATACTATACTAGAAAACCGCTCGAGAAAAAAGGAAAAGAAATTAGAATAAAATAACGGTGAACATATATCATTTCAGTAAGTTGTTTCATTCTTGCATGTAGATCAACGTCGTAGCGTTTGTAATCAACATACGAAAATATAACCTGGACCATACGCAACGCAAAACTATCCGCATCCAAACGACTGCTCTAATTCAATTGCTATTCACACAATGTAAAAAGAAAGCAACAGTCTTGTGGTTTTCGGCGGTACTATTTTTTGGCGGCACTAGTATTAGTTTTTGCGACAAGTTGATCACTATCCCGTCAATGCAAGTTTGTGTCAACAGTGTCCACTAAAAGGTAAGTGCACCTGCAACGGTCTAACAGATTGAGATATTGAGATACGACACCGCGGCCTCTCCAAGCCTGCCGCAACATATCTGCTTTTTTTGCTTTATTCTTTCATGTGCCCGCTTTCGTTGCAAATGCTATCTTGCCCTCTTTCGTAAAGGGGAGAAATGATAAGACTGCGGAATGCCTGATAAGCTCGATGTGACCTATTCTTCACAACAGTCGCTGATAACTGTCCGAACTATGGAGACCACAACGAGAGCAACAAGAAGGCACGAACATGGATGAAACTTATCATCCAACATGTACGAACCTCACCCGCACTTCACGCTTCGCTTGTTTCAGTCAGCCGTCATAACATCTGCGAGTTTCACTGACTGGCTAATCACTTGCACAACATTGACAAACGGCGGCCTATAAGCTGGTCGCGACGGCTCCAGATATTTAGGCAATGACTTGGCCGTGCTGCACTGCTAAACTCGCGGTCGTACGATCACTTCCCAGCAACAGAGGTCACGGTTACAATAAGAATTCAAGTTTAACGCCCCAAAACCACGATATAATTATGAGAGACGCCCCAGTGGTGGGCTCCGTAAATTTCGAGAATCTGGGGATTTTCGACGTGCATCTGAATCTAAGCACACGAGCCACTGGCGTTTCGCGTCCATTTTAATGCGGCAGCCGTGGCCGGCATTCGATCCCGCGATTTACAGGCCAGCAGTCAAGCACCATAACCACCAGATCACTGTGGCGGGTAGAGAAGTTGCAACTGGACGACCGCACACGCATTCACAACCGTGTGCTTAGATATAGGTGCATGTTAAAGAGTACGAGGTGGTTAAAATTTAACCGCAATAACCTACTATATAATGCGTGCCCTATATTCATACTGCGGTTTTGATACGTAAGAACAAGGAATTATTATTATTTTATCATAAGTTTCTTACTTACAGTGCAAGAACAAGAAGGACAAATTCATTCGCAATACAGAGGTTAACTCTTTCGTTACCACGCCTGTTCAAATCAATCACCGGTGATTGACGCTTTGGATCATCGATTTTGGCATGTTGAATTTGTCGCTCGTGCACCCAGCACTTCCTAGTAGTTAGTCCAGCCACTGAACTTTCAGATTCAGTTTTAATTTGCCCGTTTAGGCAAAATAGTGACTTATTACAGACCTTTGCGCGAACTAATGTGCGTGTGCTCTGGGGGAAATGCGCTTGGCTGACGAATTTGACAGAAGTGCGTGCCGCTCATGGCTTTATTTATTTATTTATACGAGTACCCTAAGTGCTACAGTAACATCAAAGTTCTGTAATCAAAAGAACTTTTGCAAGTCAAATATCAAATTAAGGTGTCAGCTTCGCAGTCTGGCAGTGCTGAGCGGTAATAATTGCCTGGAATGTATGCCAGCTATTCACTGTTGCTCGGGGTAGGGGCAAATTTATTTTACAAATAAATCTTGGCGAAGGTCCGGCGCTTGTATAAAGTGTGGAGGTGGCCTTTTCAGCCAGTTTCCAGCAGCTTTGGTTTCGCTTGTGTCGTTGTATGAGAGACAGGGCCACATCCAGTGTCACTATGCTCCTATGGCGTCGTCGTCAAGCGCGCACGGGAGCGCAGCTGCGCCGCGAAAAACGCGCTCTGCTTGAAACTGTCTTGCAGCCGCACCTTAATTCAGTTACGATGCGCTCTGAGTCTGAAGGCTTCAAGCTCTCATGGCGACGATGTTTTGCGTCAGCCTGAGACATCGTAGCCGTTCAGGAGCTGGTTTTGTGTACGGCCTCAAGTAGTCTCCTCCTCCGCCAGTGCGTAGCTGCCGACCTTTGTGCCCAATCTTAAAGCTACTCTGGTTACGTGCGAGGTTCACACGTCGCTGGGGCGCGGTGTGCTGGCTCCGGCTGCTGAGCTTCTCCTCACGACAAGAAGGCCGCCGGAGCACATCTCAGCCCCACATACGGAGTGGCGCGAAACATTTTAGGACTGCGCGCGATATTTCTCTTTTTTTTTCTATACTATCTGCAAAAATACAAATAAATATGCTTGGATGCATGCATTGGAACGACAACCTATGCGGAGAGAGGTGGCTCATAGAACAAGGTCACGCTAGACGAACTAGTGAAGTTCATTGGACATCCGATTTATAGAGGGATTGTTCATATCACGGGCCTCCATCTATATCAGAACACCTGTAGGCTCTTCTCGTAAAAAACAAAAATTTAATGCGATAAGTGCAGGAGTTCACCTGTGTCACACGAAAAACCAAGCAATGCTTCACCGCATGCCACGAGCAATGAAACATCACCTCGGTTCGGATTTTTTTTTGTCTATGTTAATAGAAGTATTGTGTATAACATTTATTATTTGTATACCATGCCTGGGTCATTTATCTTTAAAATGTATATTCTGAATTTTCTTCGAAAATTTTTGCATATAAAGTATTTTTATTGCACTGTTTACGGGCTGGCAACCAAAAATTACACCCATTTCACATTTTTTCTCATTCCAAAATATTTTTGTTGCTCTATAACTTATATTTCATGGTCCGCCGCGGTGGTGTAGCGGCTACGGTGCTCGGTTGGTGACCCAAAGGTCGCGGGTTCGATCCCGGTCGCGGCGGTCGCATTTCGATCGAGGCGAAATGGTAGAGGCCCGTGTACTGTGCCATGTCAGTGCACGTTAAAGAACACCAGATGGTCAAAATTTCCGGCCGTAGTGGAAGGACGCCCTCCACTACGGCGTCCCTCATAATCATATCGTGGTTTTGGGACGTTAAACCCCGTGTAATAATTAATTAATTATATTTTTTAGAAAGAGAATTTCATTGTGCATTATTTGGTATGCTACACTGTATGCTGGAGTACTTTTCAAACTGCGAATGCTTTCCTTCCGTGACCTATGAAAAATAACCATTTTTTCGCGGTAAAGAAATAGTTAAGCTCCAATTGATGTATATCTAGTATTAGTCGATAAAAATGTTAATTGGCTTTGTTTTTATTCCAAGAATAATTACCAGCCTTACATACATATCATTGAATCATGGCTCCTTGAATTGATATTTAATGATTTCTTAAGAACTCGTAAATTGTGAAGCGTACTGCAAGAAAAAGCCGATTTTAATTTGAGGCTCATTGCGGCGTATTAAAAAACAATATTTACATACAAATATTGCTACCATTAGTCATTGGGGATCATGTGCCCCGGTTTAGTCAGCCCTGGCTGACATCATCTGATCGCGCAATATGAGCATTGCGGCCAAGCAAGGTAATTCTCGCAGGTGTTTCTTTCGTTCAGGTGATTGTCACACACACACACACACAAACACACACACACACACACACACACACACACACACACACACACACACACACACACACACACACACACACACACGCGCGCGCGCACACGCACACGCACGCACGTGCATGCGTGTATGTTTCACGTCCACCAGCAGGTCAAATGTTTATTCACCCATTCAAAATTCTTACATTGGAGTTCAAGCTAACGAGTCCTGAGAAGCGTGTGACCTTGAGCTTGTTGGTACACATACATCGTAAAAAACAGCGCGAAGACAAGGACGAGACAGAAGAAAGAGCGCTAGTCCTGTTTCTTCTGTCTCGTCCTTGTTTTCGCGATGTTTTTTACGATGTAACGAGTCCTGCATAAGCTTAGAAATACACTGGAGCTGAAAGCTGGTCTGAGGCCAACCGCACTTCTTAGGAATGGTTGATTGGATGGCCAAGTTTTGTCATTTTTAGTAGTAACCTTGCGATCCCATTGTTACCGTTATGTGATATCATATCAAACTCTCAGGTTCATCATTGGTGATGTAACATAGAATGCATAAGCACTAAGCACCATCTGACCACGCACCATCTGTCGGCTGCGCGATCAAAAATCAGTCGACAAACACAGACACAGATCCGCATATATCACTGAATCAATTAATCAACCAATCAATCAATCAATCAATCAATCAATCAATCAATCAATCAACCAATTAACCAAATATTAAATCAATCAGCAAGTTTATTTTTCATAACAAAACAGAACACATTCAATCTATTGATACAGTTAGAACGCGACAATTCACACAACCATGGGAACATTGAGCGAATTTATCAGCACCACAGATAGAGCGCTGTGCGGCGGGTAGTTATCAATACGCCTGTTGTGAAATTGGAAAACGTCGGATTATGCGTTAGGTTTCCACGTGGGAGTTCCATAAATGCAGCTTACTAGCCACAGAAACGCACGAATTTATACTGCACTGCAAATTACACAGTGCGTAGTTTTCTGAGAGCGCTGTAAATCTGTGAACATAAGTTTAGTCGCATGTATTATTTTTATTGATTTCCAACAGTTGAACACCTAAGAACTTCAATATTGCTGGTATAAACTTCGTAATTGTGACAGCTAGCATTACCACTCATAAATTGGCTAGAAAACACGTTACTTGTACACCAGCAAGGAAATCAACAGCCTATTATGAGGATGAAATTCTGCGCAGGCTACTTAGCTGTTGAATAAAAGCTTTTCAATGCAGGCTAAGTAAAATGCAACTGTCGAATCACTGAGAATTTTTAGCGCACATCTAGTCAAATTCAGGACCATCGGTGCGTATGGGAAAATCAGGACCAGTGATAAGAGTAGAAAACAAAGGGGCGACGAAATTGTGAAAAAAGAAATGTCGCGCAATAGATTTCCTGTACATCTGTCGGCAGCATGAGCGGGGTTGCAACGCCGAGAAGCACTCACTTGCTCGGTGACATGAAAACAATTGTGGATCTGGTGCTAATTTCTTGCCAGAGGGGAAGAACATAGGGAAAGCTCTTCCCAAGAGATTGCTTCGCTTTGGCTGTACATCAAGGCGTTTTACCTACGGCATCACTTTAGTTCTGTAAGAAGCGGTCACCTTTGGTGCTCTAATACTGCCTTGTTTGCGCGAAGGTATTGGGAAGAAACTTGCCTTTAGGGACGGCTAGATTTTTTAGGGGAAGCTAGCGATATTTGGACCCAGTTTGATAGCTTTATGTAAGCGCGCTGAAACGTTGGCATTTCTAGTAAACGACCCCAAACAGAACTGCAGAAGACGAAGACTGTTCGTGTGCCATTGAAACTGTCTGAATTGAAGAGCACTTGTGTTGGGTGTCGATACCGGTTAATGTTACCCAGGCTGACAAGCGTTCTGGCGGTCCGATCCTCTTCGTTCGCACTCTGATGTTCACCTTGCCGCAGGCTTTAATTTGTCTGCAGGTACCCCGAACAGGGTCGGCCCGTTTATTGACTGTGCAACCACGAATGCTTGCTTTTGACCTCTGGTCAGCTGGTTGAATGTCATAATTGAAAACGTCGTAGCACTTTTTCGGCGTTTTGTAGGTTATGGTGAAGGATGTCTTCGTAATGGTTTCCAACTTCAAATCGGCCACTGGCGGAAGATCTGCAATGCAAGGAATAACATAAAAAATTTAGGCATAAGAAGGCATCGAAAAAAGGAATAATGTAGGGTTAAGAGCGGTGTCATCAATAAAATATGATTAATTGGCATATCCAGCATTTTTTTCTTGCAGATGATCTGCGGTAAACGCGAACACAACAAAGGCAGTCTATAACGCTGTATGCACGGCAACCGAATAGGTGCTCTGTTTATAAACGTCATGAGGCGCGCTGCAAAAAAAAAGTGTTACGTGGACATTTCGTTTCCAGCTTATAAGGAGAATTACTCCTTGTGCGCGCAGTTTTGGGGTTTCCAGATACAGGGTTACCGTAGCTGTTCACTGGAATAGCAAAGCTCTTGACAATGTCTGGTGCAGTTTTAATCAACTGTAGTACATTTCAAAACTTTCAATTCTCTCCGACGCTCAGAGTAAAGCCCTGTCTATGGAACCTTATTGATCTGCACATACACAAAGTGTATATGTACACCGGCACACGGGAGTGCGTGCCGAAATCGCTGTCTGGACCGTTTAGTGGCAAGCCGTCTGCTGTCGAGAGCGCTGCTGTGACGGAATTCGTCATGAGAATCCTCACGACAGTAGACGGCTCACCAGTAGGCGGCGCAGACGGCGAAATCATACGCATGGCAAGAGTCCGTATAGTTTTGCTCATGGGTGTACATACGTGAAACCTTAATCTCAAATAAACATTTTCATTTGCCATAGTGAACACAGTCCCAAAAAAAGAGATCACGAATAAGTATGGCCTATAATAAAGATCATCGCACATTGCTACATCGACAGAACTACCCCCCAGGATCATGTAGGGGACTTTCGGTCACAGATTCTGATCTTATCTTGTTTAGAATAAATTTTACAAACTGTTTCCGCTATCATGTACATATCTATTTATAATGATAGAAGAATCAGAAGTGAAAAACGGAGTTACCACACTGTCATTAATTCATTGGTAGCTGAAGTGGGCGGACGGCTTTCGAATCTTCGGCGCAGTACAGTACTCATGAAAAACGTCTTGGGTCATAGGAATTAATTTAATTGAGTATTATGTCTTCTGTTAGTTGAATTTATTTAGGAACTCAACTTTCTCGAATCATTTCTCTTCCAAGATTGTGCTTAAAGCTTTTATCCCGAAGAGACATGGAAAAAATTGTAACCATCGTGAAGTATAACATACGATCAATAAAGAATATGCCACATCTGAAGGAAACCATTTTTTACCTTAATTGATGTCACTGTAGTAACTTTGCAAATGCCAGAAGTAAAAAAAATGACGTGAATTGGCCCTGCGGAATTCGTGCTGAACAAAAAAAGTCGGTTTCATCACAAGGGCGAAGCAATGAATGCGTTAGCAACAAATTGGCATTTCACGCGAAACACGGCAAGCAGATCGAAACTTGGAGCGCACTTCTCAAGCGCAAAGGAGGCACGAAACATGCGCACAGGTATACACAGGACGAGCGCGAACTAACAAGTGTCACAGTGTTAATTCACTGTGCTTGAACAGCACGCTTCTTCGGAAACGAGGCCTCTGCAGCGAGCGAAGTGACCTTTGTGCGCTCTGTAACCTAAACGCAGTCTTTCCGGCGAAAGCACACGACGTAACACTGCCCCCATCCCCCCAACCCACAATAAGCACGCGCGCGCCCCCGCGCAAAGGCGACTACACCCTGCAGGCCAGTGCAAGGGGAGCCAACGCATCGCAACGAGTAGGGCGCCTAGTGCGCACTTTGCGCCATCTCGCTGGTTTGCTGGTAAGGCAGAGAACACGCTGATATTCTCCCGAGATCGGTGTACAGCCAGCGGTGAATGGTGTATATAAATAGCTCGCCGTTATGGTGTATATAATAGGAATGGTTTATATAAATAGCTCGCGTATATAAACAGCTCGACGTGCGCTTCTGTGGCCTAGCGGTTAGCGCCGCGCGCTGGGGAGCGAGAGGTCGCCTGTTCGATTCCGCGCGCGCCTGCCCCCCCCCCCCCCTCACCCCGAGATTCAGATGGATGGGTTGTGTGTTTTATCGAGAATACTAAAAATAGGTGTTTTTCAAGGCCTTCAACAAGTAGCCCCACTCCCCCCCCCCCCTTTTGCCTGTTGCTGTGTCGAAACCCTTGAAGTCTTACGTGCCATGTTTTTCCCGTCCATTTTTTTTCTTTATATTGCGTTGAAGCAATAAAGCCTTGAGTTCTTAGTCAGCGCTCGTCCTATGTGTTCATTCGCTTGTGTTACGTCTAATTCACGTTGTTGTCACCTTTTGCAAAGACCAAATAAGTTAGATTGGTTCTTCATACACTGTTGGCTAGTGCGGAAACGCGACAGTGATTGGTGATGGTGACCCCACAACTGGGAAGGCAGTTTCAGGCAATAGATGTTCGGAGGATAAAGAAATCGCTGCACGTTTTGGCTAGACTTGACATAACACCACCTTTTTTAGGGGCGAAGCTCCTTAGCCTGTCGGTCGTGCGTTCCTTGTATGTAGTAGCCACCTGCTGATGACGATGACGATCGCGATGCCATACAACACATAGGGATGACGCTGCCATAAGGGCAGCGTCATCATAGTGGGGACATCATAGTGGCTACACTTCGAGGACGATGACGATCGCGATGCCACCACATGGAATGTACCCCCTATGCGTCATAACGATGACGCTGATGACGATGACGATCGCGATGTCATACAACACATGGCATCGCGATATGGTCTCACATGCATATCGTTTGACCACATGCAACCAACCACCATCACGTCTTTCACAATGTACCTCCGGAGCTTCGCCCACTCATCATCATTCACTCCGAAGATATGCTGTGATTTTTTTTTAGACTGATCAATCCAAGCCGAGACTTAAGAAGGTGGACACTGAATGCGTCTGGAAGAGTATAAAGACACCGTCAAATTCTATGAAATAAATTTACACGGCCTCTTATGCGTTCTGCTAAGACGACACTAGGGCGACAGCCATCTCAGTTTTCTTCTCATTCGATCTGTTGATCCTGTCCCACTCCCCTCCAAAGCTATCTGTACACAATGTGCTTTTGCGCTGCCTTTAGGGTCGCAGGCATTGCAAGCTGTCTGCACCTCACCTGGTTGGATGGTAATGAACACTGCAATAGCCAGACGGAAGACAACAGAAAGAACAACGTGGGACGAGCGCTGATTGTCAACACTGAATGCGCAAAACCATGCTATATTGACAGGGCCGCATACCACATGAATATGAGAATCCAATTGGAAAACTATTTTTCAAATAAAAAGAGGAATAAGTATCTTCGTAAGCATAGATAATCGAACTCTTTGTCCTGTAAGGCAATCCAGGGCTCAGCGATGGATGTATCGAACAGAGAGCCGATGTGGGCAGCGTTTATAATTTGCCGCTGTGTCTGCCCTGTGATGGTGCAAAATGGGGATGCTGTCAAAGTAAGAAATCCACAATCACGAGAGTGCAAAGACAAGTGCGACCTAGTTATACCTTCATGAGAATTATTGTGCTCGCGCAGGCGCACATTGATGCAGCACCCCGTCTGCCCCACATACGCGTGGTCACAAGTGGGATCGAGTACACCTTAGAAGTACAGCATGGTAAGCATTTATTGACGTTTATAACAATATTTGTTCGGGTTTTACGCCCCAGAACAACGATATGATGATCAGGACCACCGTAATAGAGGGCTCCAGAAATTTCGACCATTCGGTGTTCTTTATTGTGCACGTATATCGAAGCACACGCGGCTGTGGCAGTTCGCGTTCATCAAAATGCGGCCGCCGCGGTCGGGATTCGGTCCCGTGACCGGCGAGTCAGCAATTGAGTATAGTAACCACTAGATCACCGTGCAAAGTTGTATTCTTTCTGGCCCGACTTATCTGCCCTTTTGGTTCAGTGCCAAACAGATGAATACCGTTGACGGCTGACACGCTGCCGCGGCTTGTCTTGTCAAGTCTCGCGAAAGTAAGTGTCGCCGAATGTAATGATCTAAAAACACAGCCATGTGCTTTTAGCGTTGAACAGTGGCGCCCACTAAATTTTACGGCCGGTAGGGATGATCTAGAGTGTAATTAGTGCAGTAAAGCCGATAGTATCATGATTTCAACATCACTCCTTACGTATCACTACCACATTAAAAGACATGGTTTCCGTCTGTAGTATGAAATGATACACATGAGATCCTTATCAGGTTTGCTCTGATCCCCTATCGTATAACTAAATCCTCCACACAAAAACAAGTTCAACACGCATTTGACATGAGCTGGACAAGCAACCTGACCGAGAGAGTGCGTTGCAGTGAAGTGAAAGCTGTGTTAATTCTTACCTCTTTCGGAAATCAGCATCCCTGTCAGCGTAACACCACTGGAACGGGTCTACAATGGTGGTTTTATGAAGGTGCCAATCGTGACGTTCAGTTTTCTGCAAGGCTCGAGTCCAGTGCGGTTTAGGTGCGTTTGTTGAGGCTGAATTTCCATGGAGTCGGTACACGTTCCATAACCCTTTCCTGCCCGAGAAAAATATAATAGAAATATTGCTAACTTGCTCAAAAATTATTGATGTTGGCTCTATTGTAATTAACCTTTCAACGATTAAACTGCAAGAATTGGAGTTTTTGCCCCAGAAAACACACCCACACATATGTGCGGGCTGGGCTTTTATTCATGTGACTCACTGCAGCGAGGATTACACTCATAACGGCTAAGACAAAGCAAAAAAATGCGTGGTCAGCGTTGCGAATGCAACATTTTAGAGTATTATGTATCACTTGTGAGGCACAGATAGAAGTTGCACTTCGTACAACGCGTCTTTGAACAAGAAGCTACACTTGACAGCCTGCAGTGATGTGCAGATGTCAAGCTTTATACTGATCGCCAGTTGTACGTATGGCTGAGTCAAATCGCTTGGCTATGCCGGGCGCCTTTTGCACTCCAATAAAGTTGTCTAAGGATTGATCTTGTGAGACATTTTTCTTTCCACTTTCAATTCTTGGGCGCCTGGTGACGAGCAAAGTTCCTCAGGGATCGGATGCAGCCCATGCTCAGGTCCATGCCTAAAGCTGCTTGATCGTTTGCGCAGTTACTTGCAAAGTTGTTCTATGTCTACAACTAGGGCACACTGCCGGTTTGTCAGTAGTAACTTCAAAGATCGTTGCATTAAATTAGTGTGAGAAAGTTCGCAAAAGAGTCTTGACAACAACAAGAACGTCGGCTGTCTCACCACTTCCAAGCAGGTGAGGCTTTGCAGCCGACTGTGTCTTCTTCCAAAAGACATCAATTTCACTGAAACTGGCAGGATAGGGTGAGTGGTCACCTGACCCAGTTATTACGGAGGCGACTGCTCAAAAACTCGCCTTCCATACTCCAGTTTTCATCAATAAGTTGGTTCGAACCACAAATATGAATCTCTTTCAATTCGTCAATTTGTTCCCTACCCAATTCTGACGCAACACATCAGGAGGCTCAATATCTCTTCTATATCATCTTCATTCTCTGGTTTGAAAATCTCGGCACGTCAAAAAAAAATGAAAATTCAGCGCCCACAGAAGCTTGTTCCCTAAGTTAGATAGTTTTAGGAATTTTAACCCTCAAGGTTATTAATTATCCTTAGAATTTCACTGGCGATACTGAAACTAATCTAATTCTTTGAAATATTATGCATGTTGTCACAACACATTCACAAAATTAATATTTTCTGCGTAAATGGTGATCACAATTCACGCACATCACTTCGCGTCGCTAACTTCAGATATAAGAAAACATCAGGAAACACCAACCAAAGAAGTGCCAACAATATGCCAGGAAAGCTATTCGCAATAAAAAAAAACAGAATGCGCAGGCGCAACCGCGCGCGAACGAGCCTACCTGCGCCGCTCTGCCGTGCACTTGACGAGGACTAAAGCCCAGCCCGCACAAACGTGCGGGTGACTTTTTCACGCGTGAGTACACAGCGTGTGTGGTAAGAACGGGTAAATTTTTTAGCGGAGCATGTTTTTCTAAGTCTTAATATTCCTTTCATATGCATACACTCCCGAAAAAAAATGAATAACAAGAAGGAGCGTTGATTTACACGTCTGAGGTAGCTGCTGTCGGCGCACGTGCTCAGACGGCATTTTTCGTGGCAGATTACTCGCCCCCTGGTGTCGAAATTATTGAACTACTGAAACAGATATATTCCTGTAAACATGGAATTCAGCGGCACTGAGCTATGAAACCGAAACTGAAACAGGTGCCGTTTCGTAAGCGTCTTTATTGACCCACACGTTTGTGCGGGTCAGGCCGTAAATGGATAGAGGTTGAGACCTTTGTTGATGTTCCCGCCACTGACGTCGACGATTTCAGCCTAGTAAGCGTCAAACCTTTCTGTAGGCTTGTCCCATGTGACTTTGAAGAAGTCCTTCCTGTTACGTTCGATACCGGCTAAAGGCCGGCAGCGGTGACATGAAAACCAGTCGAAATGGCAGGGCAAAAAGACAAGCGTTTATTTCCAGCTTGGAAATATATAGGAAAGCAAGAGGATAGAAAGAAGGAAAAAGTTACAATGACGCATGCGCCGAGGGGCGTTATTTGGCACGACTTGTTATCTGTAGCATTCCTTCCCCCTAGAAGCCGTAGCGTTCCACTGCCTTTTTTGGTTCTTGTGGACCGACGTAGCTCGGGAAGAGGGCTTTCGGAAAGGTCTTCAGCAACGCATTTCGGGGCATCCTGGGTCGTTCCAGGTTGTTCTTCGGGAGGTGGTTCTTCTGAAGTAGGAATTTTTCTGCTCGCGTCCGTGTCGGATGAGCGCTTTCGTATCTGGTCGACATGAGGTCTAACGACGCCGTCCTCCGTAGCTACAGTGATGAGACGTGCTCCACTCGTCGATTTCACTTTGCCTGGCATCCACTTGTCTCCTACGTCGTAGTTGCGCACATAGACTGTATCTCCAGGGGGCGAAGTACCAACTGGCGGACTCGGCACCTGGATTCTTCGGCAATTCATGGTTCCTGGGAGGAAAGCAAACATCCAGTCTAGTACGCAAACGATAACCCAAAAGTAGTTCAGACGGCGAGGACCCCGAATGTTGCGGCGAATTCCTGTAATTGCAAATAATTCTTGGCAGATCCGTTGACAGTTCTACTCCGGGCATTCTCCTGAACCCGTCCTTAAGAGTTCGCACGGCGCGTTCGACGAGCCCATTGCTTTGAGGGTGGTAAGGCGGGGTATGAATCTGCTCGATTCCATTTTTCTGCACGAACTGAGCAAATTCTGCCCCGGTAAATGGCGTGCCGTTGTCGGTTACTATGGTGCGGGGTAATCCAAACCGGCTGAACACGGTTTGCATAGAATCCACCGTCGCACTAGCGGTTGCTCGAGATACATGAATGGCTTCCATTCAGTTGCTGTGTGCATCCACAATTACTAGCAGAATTTTGTTGGCAATAGGTCCTGCGTAATCTGCATGCAACTGCGACCACCTCTCCCGCGCAATTGGCCAACTCACGCGGTTCCGTTCCGGGGGCATAGGCAAAGCTTGCACACAATTTCTGCAGTCTGAGGCAGCCCTATGTATGTCTTGATCCAGACCGGGCCACCAAAAGCTAGCCCTTGCCCGCGCCTTCATTGTGGACGCTCCCCGATGAGACTCGTGCAACAATTTCAACAGTTTCTCACGCGCCGCTCTTGGTACCACTACACGATGGCCCCAGAATAACATGCGCTTCTCGACAGACAACTCATGTCGCCTTTTTCGATATTCTGCCATTTCCCTGCTGTCCCTGAAGGCGGAGGGACATCCTTCAGTCACGTACCTGCATACTTCTTGTAAAAGGTCGTACGATTCTGTGAGTGCTTGTAGTTCTTTCCGAGAAACCGCTGGCTCGTCCCACTGATCCATGACAAGCACCAGTTCCGTGATGTCTTCAGTTTCTGCTTCCGGCTCCTGCAATGATTGCGGTAAGCAGCTTAGGGCATCAGAGATTAGCATCTGTTTGCCGGACTTACAAATAAGCTTGTATTTGTACGCCCCGAGTAAAAGCGCCCATCGCTGAATTGGGCGGCAGCCATGACAGAAGTTTGACGGTCCGGTATCAGTAGTCCCAAAAAAGGACGGTGATCCGTTACGAGCGTAAACTCCCGTCCCAAAAGATAATCGCGGTACCGTGTCACGCCAAACACTAGGGCTAAAGCCTCTCGCTCGATTTGGGAGTATTTCCTTACAGCAGAGGTGAGCGCTCGTGACCGGAAGCCAACTGGCCTGTCTTCGACATTTATACGGTGAAAAAGGGTAGCACCGACACCCTAAGGAGAAGCGTCGCATTCCAGCAGCAACTCCCGCTGAGGATCAAAGTATGTTAGCACTGGAGCCGAACACAGAGCACTGTTTGCCTTCTGAAATGCCGCATTTTCTTTCGTAAGCCAAATCCATTTTGCGCCTTTTTCAAGAAGCTTATAAAAAGGTGCAATCACAATGGAAAGATTTGGCAAAAACTTATTGTAAAAAGTGACCATTCCTAAAGAGGATCGCAACTCGGCAACATTTCGTGGCAACGGAGCTAGTCTGATTGCGTCGGCGTTCTTTTCAAGCGGATGTAGTCCTTCGGCATCAATACGATGTCCAAGATACGTCACTGACGATTCACAAAACCTGCACCGTCCGCTCGCAGCTTGATGCCGTTCTCGCAGAATCGCTGCAACACTGCTTGTAGATTTACATTTTCATTGTTGTTGCTCTCGGCTATCAGCACATCATCCAGATATGCCTGAGTCCCTTCTAGCCCTCGCAGCACCGATTCAACCTTCCGTTGGAATATCGCAGGAGCTGACGCCATTCCAAACGGTAACCTGTTGAAACAGAACAACCCCTTCGGTGTGTTTATCACCGCTAATTTCCGCGACTCGGCATCCAGCTCGACCTGGTTGTACGCATCGCGAAGGTCTAATATGCTGAATTTCTTTCCTCCGCATAAATTTGCAAAAAGGTCGTCTATGACCGGTAAGGGGTACTGCTCAACCTCACACACCGTGTTTAGAGTCACCGCATATGCGAACCGTTCCCTCCTTCTTCAAAACTGGAACAATGGGCGTCGCCCATTCGGAATGAGAGACTAGAGAGATTATTCCAGCGGAGACTACTCTGTCAATTTCCTTTGACACTTTCTCGCGAAGTGCAAAGGGAATTTTCCTTGCCTTGAAAAACTTGGGGCTTGATCCAGCTTTGATGTGCAGTCGAGCCGGCGGACCTTTGATGAGGGCAGTTCCCTCCGTGAAAAGATCAGCGTTTTGACGGATCAGCTTCGGAACGACCTGCCGGGCTTGGCTTGACATTGAAGGCTGCGGATACACGTTGAGAACCTGGACACATTCATCTGTTAATTTCTTCAGCAGATCCCGACCGCAAAGACTGGGTCCATCGCAGTCTAGAACCGTCAAACTGCACTGCACTGTTGTACCTTCATATGAAACCGGCATCGTTACTGCTCCGAGAAGCGGCAGTTTTCCCAGACAGCATGAAAGCTGTAGTTCTGACTTTTGTAACTGCGGCCATTGATGACAGTACGTCTCGTACATGCTCTTAGTGTTAAAGCGTTTATTTTCCGGTACTCAGAGATACTGAGTAATGGCGACAGTCACGGCCAGGCACGAACTCTCAGCGCGAGCGGCGTCCTTTTTGCAGATGACCCACTAGAAGGCTCTCAAGAGTGCAGCCCATTTCTAGGTTCCAATGCATCGCTACAATTACCCCGGGGACGAAAAGGGAGCCGCCGGGCGACCTAACAGCTTGTCACTACGAGCGGGTCATAGTAGGCCTTCAGGCGCTCCACGTTGACAATGTCGCGCCCTCGAAGGCGCATGTCCGAAAATTGTTCGATGGGTTCGATCAGGTAGTTGACCGGAGATGTGCGCTCGATGACACGGTAGGGGCCTTCGTATTTCGGCAATAGTTTTGAAGAGAGGCCAGCTGCGGAGGTAGGGACCGAGAGCCATACGAGCGCCCCAGGGAGGAACATGGGCTCAGAAGTGGCGGAACCATGACGAATACCCTTCTGCCGCTCTTGTTCATTCGTCGTGAAAGTCTTGGCGAGCTCGCGACACTCTTCAGCAAGCCTGGCTGTGTCAGAAATAGGGGCACACTCAGATGAGTCCGGCGTGTACGGGAGTATCGTGTCGATGGTGTGCGACGGGTGCCGTCCGTATAGCAAGAAGAAGGGTGAAAAACCAGTAGTGCTCTGAGGGGCGGTATTGTAAGCGTAGGTGACGAAGGGCAGTATAGCATCCCAATTCGTGTGGTCGGCGGCGACGTACATCGAAAGCATGTCGCCGAGGGTGTGGTTAAAGCGTTCGGTGAGGCCATTCGTCTGCGGGTGGTAAGCAGCAGTTTTGCGGTGGACAGAATGGCACTCCGTGAGGATGGCTTCGACGACTTCCGACAGGAAGACACGGCCTCGATCGCTGAGAAGCTCCTGGGGTGGACCGTGACGCAGTATGAATCGGTGCAGCAGGAAGGAGGCAACATCGCGCGCAGCAGCCGCAGGAGGGCGGCGGTTCCGGCGTATCGCGTTAGATGGTCTACGGCGACGATGGCCCAGCGGTTACCAGCCGACGTCGGAGGAAGTGGTCCGTACAAATCGATACCCACGTGGCCAAACGGACGGTCAGGGCAAGGTAACGGTTGTAGACCGGCTGGGGACATGTCTGTTGACGGTTTGCGGCGTTGGCAATCGAGGCAGGAGCGAACGAACTTCTGCACGTAGCGGTACATCCCTCGCCAGAAGTAGCGTTGTCGAATGCGGTGGTAAATTTTGGACACCCCAGTGTGCGCGCATTGCGGATCAGAGTGGAATGACTCACATATTTCCCACCGCAGACTGCGGGGTATCACGAGTAGCCACTGCCGGCTGTCGGCGTTGTAATTGCGTCGATGCAGCAGGCCGTCACGTATGGCGAAATGGTGAGCTTGACGACGCAAGGCGCGAGTGGATGGTGTTGCGGACGGATCAGAGAGCAAGTCGATCAGCGGGGCGATCCAATTATCCTTGCGCTGTTCGGTAGCGATGATGTGAACACCGATGACAGAAACAGCAATAGAAGATACTGAGCAGGGCGCTTTGTCGTCAGGCAGAGATGAGCGCGAGAGGGCGTCGGCGTCAGCATGCTTGCGTCCATTGCGGTACAGCACGCGGATGTCGTAGTCTTGCAGGCCTAGCGGGCGAGACGGCCTGAGGGATCCTTCAATGACGACAGCCAGCATAGTGCGTGATGGTCGGTGACGACATCAAATGGGCGACCATACAAATAGGGTCGAAACTTTGTAAGGGCCCAGACGATCGCCAGGCACTCTTTTTCCGTGACGGTGTAATTTGTCTCGGCTCTGGTGAGCGTACGGCTTGCGTATGCCACGACATATTCGGGGAATCCGGGTTTGCGCTGCGCCCGGACAGCGCCGAGGCCTACACCGCTGGCGTCTGTGTGCACCTCGCGAAAGTGAGTGTCGCCGAATGTAATGATCTAAAAACACAGCCATGTGCTTTTAGCGTTGAACAGTGGCACCCACTAAACTTTACGGCCGGTAGGGATGATCTAGAGTGTAATTAGTGCAGTAAAGCCGATAGTATCATGATTTCAACATCACTCCTTACGTATCACTACCACATTAAAAGACATGGTTTCCGTCTGTAGTATGAAATGATACACATGAGATCCTTATCAGGTTTGCTCTGATCCCCTATCGTATAACTAAATCCTCCAATTTGTAAGGGCCCAGACGATCGCCAGGCACTCTTTTTCCGTGACGGTGTAATTTGTCTCGGCTCTGGTGAGCGTACGGCTTGCGTATGCCACGACATATTCGGGGGAATCCGGGTTTGCGCTGCGCCAGGACAGCGCCGAGGCCTACAGCGCTGGCGTCTGTGTGCACCTCCGTTGGGGCCGTAGGGTCCTAGTGGCGTAGTATGGGAGGAGACGTCAACAAATGGCGGAGCTTGGCGAACGCGTCGTCGCACTCGGATGTCCACGAATTAAGGGGGCCCTTTATTTCCAAGGAGCTTCGTCAGTGGAGATATGATCGCCGCAAAGTTTCGTATGAATCGTCGAAAGTATGAGCACAGGCCTACGAAACTGCGCAGTTCTTTGACGGACGCAGATTTGGGAAACTCGGCCACGGCCCGAAGCTTGGCCGGATCGGGAAGAATTCCGTCCATGGACACGACGTAACCTAGGATTGTGAGTTGCCGTGCTGCAAATCGGCACTTCTTCAGATTTAGTTGGAGGCTGGCGTTGCTCACAAGTGTGAAAACTTCTTTCAGACGTTGGAGGTGCGTGGAGAAATCCAGAGCGAAAACAACGACGTCGTCCAGGTAACACAAGCACCTGTGCCATTTCAAGTTGCGCAGAACAGTGTCCATCATGCGCTCAAACGTCGCGGGCGCATTACACATACCAAACGGCATGACGTTGAACTCGTACAAGCCGTCGGGCGTGACAAAGGCTGTCTTCGGTCGAGCGTCGTCAGCCATGGGTACTTGCCAGTACCCCGAGCGCAAATCGAGAGAAGAAAAGAATTCGGCTCCGTGGAGGCTGTCAATCGCATCGTCGATGCGCGGTAGTGGATACACGTCCTTACGAGTGATCTTGTTGAGGCGTCGGTAGTCCACACAGAACTGCACAGAACTGTCCTTCTTCGCAACGCGAACAACAGGAGACGCCCATGAGCTGTCCGAGGGCCGAATTACGTCGCGTCTGAGCATATCGTCTACTTGCTCATTAATTATCCGACGTTCGGCAGGCGACACGCGATATGGACGTTGCCGTAACGGTGGTTGGGCGCCAGTGTCGATGCGGTGTGTAACAGCGGACGTGCGACCGAGAGAAGTTTGCCCGACATCGAAAGAAGATCGAAATTTTTGCAATAGGCTCAGAAGCTGGGAACGCTGGACCGACGTGAGGTTGTCAGCGACGGAGTTGCCAAATACATCAGCAGATGACGGATCAGACGTGGAAACAGCACTGATGGTACGGGAACTTGGACAGTGCGAGTCACCGGGTACGTCCAGGACTTGTGCGTCGTCGACGGGTTCCACTCTGCCGAGACATTCCCCTCGAACCAACGTAACAATGTACGGGAATGGGTTGGTCACAAAAATAGCGGTGTTGCCCTGAGTTAATTGCACGGTCGCGAAAGGTACCAGCAACCCTTTCCTACTGCAACCACGGTCGGATGGCGAAAGGAGTGCAACTGTGTCGGAGAGACCGGCGCAGTAGACCGACACAGCCGTTGACGAGCTTGGAGGCACTGTCGTATCGTCTTTGACGAGGATCTTGCTCAGTGCCGAGGGACTATCTACTGGCGTCAAATGTGCGAACGGTGAGAGTTCAATTTCGGCGGAGGCACAATGAATCACGGCGTCGTGGCGGGAGAGAAAGTCCCATCCCAGGATGACGTCGTGGGAGCATGCAGTAATGATGATGAACTCGATGACATATAGAACGTCCTGAATGACGACGCGAGCTGTGCACACTGCTGTAGGATGCATACTCTGTGAACTAGCGGTACGGAGGGACATCCCAGAAAGTGGCGTCGTCACTTTTCGGAGTAAGCGGCAAAGTTTTGCGCCCATAACGGATACGGCAGCTCCAGTATCGATAAGGGCAGATGCGCGAACACCGTCCACAAACACGTCAACAACATTCGATGGATTTCTCTGAGGGCTTTCACAGTGCGATAGCGTCGCAGCCCTTGCCTTGTGGACTGCGACGACCAGTTTTGCTGCTCTTGAGCGGCCGAACTTGGCCGCATGGGTGACAGGGATCGGCGTCGTGGAGACGTGGACCTGCGAGGAGATAGAGCTGGGCGCGACGTCGGTGGCATAGACGGGGGTGGGTCGTGAAAGGGACGGCTCAGCTGGCCAGCGACAGGGTGACGTGACCGGAGGCGGCTGCGCGCGAAAGCATTAACGTGCCACGTGACCGGCGTATCCGCATGCAGCTCCCTGCAACGCTCCCTGGATGCTGTGGCCTCATTCTTCAAGGCGATTGGGCTTGTCGTGTCACCCACGAAGACGGAGGCGCTGCTCGTCCACCCCAGAGCTGCTGCGCGGAGGGCCGTCCGGAGGCTCGTGCTGGGCGAGCGACCAATACCGTGGAGCAAGGCAGTGACGTACCTGGGTCTAAGGATTGATCACCGCCTTACGTGGATACCCGCCGCTAAACTCGCCACCTTCAAGGCCACCAGGGTCCAACATGCTGTGGCCAAGCTGCTCAGCAGGGGCCAAGGGTGCACCCCACGGATGGCCCTTCGGCTCTACGAGGGTGCTGCCACGGCGGTGCAAACTTATGCCCTGCCCCTGGTGCAACTGGCGCCACACCGCAAGGAGCTGTTGGAGCGACAACACCGCATGGCAGTTCGGCACTTCTTGGGACTCCCCCGCAACTCGCCCGTGGCTGCTTCACTGGCGAAAGCCCAGGTGTGGCCCCTGTCGCTCCTTATGCTGCGACAGGCGCTGCATCATGTGGACCGTCTCCACAGGGCCCCTGGGGGCGCTGCCCTACTCCGGAGACTGCGGAGCCGACCAGCTTCGCGGATGGGACAAATCTGCGCCATCTACGATGAACTGGTGCCCCAGGCTCCTTGCCCTATCCACCCCCCTCCACCGCACCAGCAGCCTCTGGACGTGCAATTGGAGCTGGATAACCTGACCAAAAGGTGGTCTCCGGCGTGCGCGCTCCACCAGTCAGCCGTGGCTAAAATCCCACGACAGCCTGCAGGGGCCACCTCCTGATGTTTACGGACGGGTCTGTCCGGGACGACTCCCGCTCGGCTGCGGCTGCCTGTGTGATACCAGCGACTAGGACCACCATCCAGTGCCGCCTTCCCTTTCACGCCAGCTCGACTGCAGCTGAACTGGCTGGCCTTCACTTGGCAGCCGACTACCTCGCTGCTACAACACCCCAGCAGCTCGTGGCGATCCTCTGCGACTCCCGGCCAGCACTGCAAGCGCTGCTGCAACCAGTCCAAGCTGGGCTCACCGTGGCGCTGCTCCACGCCAAGCTAACCGCCATCAGAGCTAGCGGTGTGCGCCTGTCCCTCCACTGGCTTCCCTCCCACGTTGGTATCACTGGGAACGAGGAGGCCGACGCCGCCGCAAAGGCAGCTCACCACGGCGACACCCCAGTCACCAAGGCGGTAGCCCTCTCGGACTACTCCCGACAACGATTACGGCAGCTGCTTCCAACGGCTCACCCTGACAGGCGGGTGGCAAGCGGTAATCCACCGCCACCCTTACCGGAGACTGGCCTGAAGAGACGCGAGCGGTGGCTGCTGCTTCGCCTGCGGACCGGCAGTGCCTGGCCTGCTGCGCGTATGCACGCCAAGGGTCGCTCTTCATCCTCTGCGTGCCGCAGATGTGGTGCCGAAGAAACGCTGGAGCACATAATCTGCTCCTGTCCTGCCCTGGCCGGTGAACGATGTGAGATGGTGCGCCGCTACCGCCTGCTCGGTCTCCCTGCGGCAACTGTGGAGGACTTCCTGTTTCCCGCACGGTCCAGGATAGCAGCCCTGCGAGCCTTTCTATAGTTTGCGGTTCCTGCTGACCTCGACGCCCTATAGACGAACGCCTTGGCTTCGTCCTCCCTGCCTGGACTGACAAGACACTCTCTTGTCATCTACTCACCCCTTCTCGCTATCTTCTCTCTTTCTTTCTATCATCTTTACTTCCCCCTTCCCCATCCCTAAAGGCGCTGAGCCGTGCCCCCACGACGGGAGGCAGAAAATAGCGTCCTTTTATTTCCTTCTTTTTTTTCTCGGATCTCTCTCTCTATCCGCATGCAAAGCAGATGGGCCGGTTGTCGGGTGTGCGCCATCTGTTCGCCGGGGTAGGTCGCGCCCATGTCCCAAGACCTGACGGACGGAACGGCGGCTGGAATGACTGGATGGTGGGCTGAAGTGGAGGCCTAGGGACGACGTCAGCATACGCAGCCTGCACACCCGCTTCCGTGGACGGAGGTCGAGCGGCGGCTTCGGCGTAAGTCAGAGGTGCGGCCGCCGGAAGTACTTGAGGCGGCCTGGCGACAACTGGAGCGTAACACTGGGGCGCTGGAGCCGGAGGTTGTTGGTGGTACGCTGGCATGACCTCCGAAATTTCCTGCTCAATCGCTCGGCGGAGGGGAGGAAGAAGGGTGGTCGCCGAGTGCTGAACGGCCGGCGGGTGGGCAAAGGCCAGGAGAGAGAACTGCCGTGCGATTTCCTCCCGGATGAATGACTTGAGCTCTGGCAGCAACGCCGCCTGGTCAGAGGTGGCCACCAAGCTCTGCATCTCGTGAAGGGGAGCGACGGGTCATCGAACGCTGCCGGCGGAGCTCCTCGTAGCTCTGGCACAGCGTTATGACTTCGGCCACTGTGACAGGGTTTTTGGCGAGCAGCATGGTGAAAGCGTCGTCGTCAATACCCTTCATGACGTTCCGGATCTTGTCAGACTCAGACATGGTTTCGTTGGCTTACACAAGTCGAGGACATCCTCGATATAACTGGTGAATGACTCACCGGCCTGCTGAGCACGTTCGCGTAAACGCTGTTCGGCTTTCAGCTTACGAACGGCAGGGCGGCCAAAAACGTTGATGACGGCGGTCTTGAAATCGGACCAAGTCCCAAAATAGGACGCGTGGTTGTTATACCACAAACCTGCTCCTCCCGCAAGGTAGCACACCAAGTTGGTCAACTTGCCGTCGTCGTCCCATTTGTTGGGGACGCTCACGCGCTCGTTAAGTGCGAGCCAGTTCTCCACGTCGGTGCCATCGGCGCCAGTGAAGATGGGTGGATCGCGGATGCGTGGGACACCGGGACAAGGGGGCGGCGTTTGCTGAGAAGCGTCTTGGGGCATGGTAGATGGTAGGGTACGAGACCGAAGCTCCACAGGCATCGAATGGGAGCACAGCACTCTCCACCAATTTGTTAAGGCGTTTATTTGCCGGTACTCGGAGATACTGCGTAATGGCGACAGTCACGGCCAGGCACGAACTCTCAGCGCGAGCGGCGTCCTTTTTGCAGAAGACCCACTAGAAGCTCTCAAGAGTGCAACCCATTTTTAGGTTCCAATGCATCGCTACAATAGGAATGGCGCATACAGGAGAGCCCGTATCGATGTCCATCGTTACTTCAATGCCATTCCACGCGAATGCTTTTCTGATCGGGGTATGAGCGAGTGCTTAGTAGTCAAGGACCAAATTTGCGACGCGCTGTTATTGCTGTCTTCAGATTCTGTCGCCTGTGCTGTCACTGCTAGCATTTTGCCTGTGTTGTCGTTCATCGTGCACATTCTGGCGAAATGCCCTCGCCGTGTACATTTGAAGCATCTGCGCTTGATTAGTCGACAAGCATTGGTTTTGTGACCATGCTTCCCACAACAATTGCATCGTTGCATGCCCGGCGACTTTGTGCGTGACTTGTGTTGATCGCTCAACTTAAACAAGCTCGCTTGCTCTTTGTCCGAAGCAATACCTTGCGAATCGCATTCAGCGCTTTCTGTGGCAATGACAAGAGCCTCGGCATCTTCAAGATTAAGGTCTTTCTTTGCTAGCAGCTGCTTTTGGAAATTTTTGGACCTGAGTCCGCACACAATACGGTCCCTTATCATTCTGTCAAGCATCGTCGAAAAATTGCAATTCTGGGCCATCTGTCGAATTGCCACAATAAATGCATGTACAGACTCCCCTTCTTGCTGGCAGCGATGGAAGAATTTGAAACTTTTAGATATTTCATTCGGCACTGGGTCGTAGTAGCTGTTTAACGTCTGCACAACTTCTTCGTAGGTGAGAGAAATAGGTTTCCGCGGCACTATTTTTTTCCGTTCAAGATTTCAATTGTCCTTGTTCCAAGCGCGGCAACCAACAGGGCCCTTTTCTTAGCATCGTCCTTCACATATTTAGCTTCAAAGTAAGCTTCCACCTTTACTAAGTACGCCTGCCACTTATCTTTTGCGTCCTCGAATTCCGGTAGCTGGTGTGCCATGGCTGGTGGGTTCGTTCTGCAGGCCGTCACATGTGGGCATATGCTGAACTTCTCGCTGCAGCAGAATTCTCGTCGCCACTGTTACGTTCGATACCGGCCAAAGGCCGGCAGCGGTGACATGAAAACCAGTCGAAGTGGCAGGGCAAAAAGACGAGCGTTTATTCCCAACTTGTAAATATATAGGAAAGCAAGAGGAGAGAAAGAAGGAAAAAGTTACAATGACGCATGCGCCAAGGGGCGTCATTTGGAACGACTTGTTATCTGTAGCACTTCCCGACAGCAGCCAACTTTAAGTTGGTCACGTCTGGTGCATAAATGCATGTACAGACTCACCTTCTTGCTGGCAGCGATGGAAGAATTTGAAACTTTTATATATTTCATTCGGCACTGGGTCGTAGTAGCTGTTTAACGTCTGCACAACTTCTTCGTAGGTGCCACAGTGTATTTTGAAACACTTATTCTGTTTTTGACGGTTGTATACTTACACTTAACACGAAAGAGGGGGGATTGATCGTGGACTCGTTTGATTTTGTCAGACACAAATTAATGAAACCAAGAGACGAAAAAGTTAGAGAACGTATAGGGGGATATTACTTCGATGTATGACGCAAATAGAAATAAATTCCAGCGCAAGAAAAATGAACGTGCCCCATGTAGAGATCGAAACTTCAACCTCTGGATAAGGCCTCAGCCGCCTACCTCTGAACTGATACACGTTTCTCTAAAATGACATCTTTATTTTTTCTAATGAATCAATACAAACGATTGCATTGTTGATAGACTAAATGAACACTAAGACCACATATTGGTTCACAAGCGCTTAAATGGTCAGTAAAAACCCCGAGATCCAAAAATTGTAACGAATAAAAATATGCGCACTTTTGCTATGTGAACATACTGCCGCAAAAATCTTGCGAATACGTGCTATAGGAAATTATAGGAGTTAGAACAACTGTATCTGCTAGTTTTAAATTCTCGACATCCTTCTCCGCGATAGGGAGGGGAAGGCGTAGCCGACCGTCATGACACCGCGCACTTCGGCAGCGTGGCACGACGTCAGCAATTGTAGTCATTGGCGAGCTCTATCAGTCGCAATGCACTTCCGCTTGTTGCGGCTCTCACATGTGTTGCTTCCTCCACGCTTCTTCCACGTGCCGCTCATGTCGAAGCCGAAGTGCGTACAGGTGCTATGCTGTGAGGAGAATCCCCTCCTTTTGTTGCACGAGAGTACAAAAGCCCACGTCACGGCATCGGCAGTGAAATTTTGGGAGGTCACGCTTATCAACAACAGCTCATAGAAGACTATGGCGGCACCCAAAGAGCCTTCGCTGACATGGTAAAAACGCGACAGCTGCGCAGCCAAAAACCACATCACCGCAGGGCCAAGAAACAAAGTGCAGTTTCGTAGCGGTGGGTGGGAAGAGAAACTGACCGTAACTTGACAACTGTTTGTTGAGACCTGGTTTAGACCAATCGACAAGCTCAGTGGTACGCCAATTTGCCCATGTACAAATTTGCGTCACTGCGCGTACGAGGGGGGATGGTCAGGCGAAGAAAAGAGGCGCGGGAATTATTTTCGAAATGGAGGGTCTGAGCGGCTCGCAGCGCTGTAATATTCGGAAAATGGGATCGCTGAGGTGTACTTTACGAATTGGCGACCATGCTGGGGGGGGGGGGACGTAAAAAATAGTCTTAGCCAGTTTAGTGGCCCTTTAAATGTGCTGGACTAATGAAAAATGAAAGTTTTCTTTAACCAGGCTTATGTTGTCACCAAAGCCGTGTGCACACTACAGCCCCCCCCCCTCCCCCCACGCCTCTAATAACCTCAAGTATTCCCCATATGTTTACTCCGCTCCACCATTGTTTAAAGAGTAGTGTTATGACCACGCTGGTTTTTGACGACAATGGCGGCCAAACGCCATTGAGGTTGCATTGCAAGAATTGTTTACTTCTCGCTTTCAGGACCGAAGGAAGGCAATTCTGAGAAGCACGTTATCGCTCAGTGTTCTTCCTTTAATCCACTGTAGGAAAGAAGTGGAAATTTTAAGGGCTCGTTTATTCTTCGTTAGGCACAGTATTAATGAGAACTAACAGACAATAACGCCAAGGAAAGTATAGGGGACGTTATTAGTAGTAAATGTAATGTAAATGCGAAGAAGGAAAAAGTGGACGAAAAGATAACTTGCCACGGGCAGGGATGGAACCTGCGACCTTCGAATAACGCATCCAGTGCTCTACCAACTGAGCAACCGAGGCGGCTATCCCCCCATCCACTTCATGGGGTATATATGCTCATTTAAACGTGGGAGCGTCAGTCAGCGCCGCCAGTAGCCATAACGGCGAGTGTGGAACACTCTTTTTCTGCCTGTTGGCGTCACGTAGCAGATGATCTTATTACTAGCTGACCAATAATCCTTCGCACACCACCTGAAAGCATCTAGTCTGCCAGAACGAGACCCTCGCAATGACTGAAGAAGTTGAAATCTTAAGGGCTCGTTTTTTTTGTTTTGTCAGACACGATATTGTGACGTGGTCGTGACGTCGACGAAGGCAGCAGTCGGCGGGTCAAAGAAGAAACGGTTTATTTGGCCGAACTTGTGGCCGTGAAACGTAAAGTGAGATTACAGCTATACACACTGGCACAGATAGCGGCGAATGGAGCGTCGGCCGTCGATCAACTGACAAGCGGTGAAGCGTGTCGATATTTATACGCGTCTTCGAATATTCCACTCTCTAAACAGTCAGACGCCCAGGTGGGAGTTTTTGGCTTGTCCTCTAGATCACACTCATCTGTACATCTTTCTATGCCCACAAGATGGGTGTAAATAAAAACGCCCACGGAGGGGCATATATAGGGCGTAGGTTGGGCAAAAACTTTACTCCCATTGTCACCCGCTGTGAAAGGCACACGGGGTTTTATGGTTCTTACTTGGGAGCATTTTAGGTGTAATTAAGGTATTATTTTACCCCCCTTCTGGGCGTTATAAGGGGGCAGAACGGGAGTATTTACACGTGACCACATTCTTTTTTATGATTTTTTAAATTTAATTTCGGAGTAAATAGGTGGAATCTAAGGCGTTTTAGCTTACCTTTCTTGGGAGCACTTCTGGTATTGAGTGGGAGTAACCATTGCAGCCAAAATAATTCCCTCTGAGCAAGCATTCTTGCAAGATTGCAATTTAAAAATTCAGAAGCGAGTTAAAGCTACGGTGGGGCTTATTTACGGCGGAAACACCAAAGCAAGAAAAAAGGAACTTTTGAAAGTTCCCGCTTATGCACTACGAGAGCACACAGACTGAAGACTGACAGAATAATTATTGTGAACGTCAAAATGCACACATAGTACTGCTCGTGTTCAGTTTCTAGGAATGAGCATATTTATGGACAACAAGACTTGTATAGCACAGGCACGGCGCATCAGTGCCAGCCAAATGCCATCAAATAAAGTACTTAAAGTACACATTCTTATCACGTATTCGTACCGTACAGTTGAAAAGTTACGATTAACTGAAATACAGTAATTCAATCACACTTTGCCAATAACATTATTGCCTCTGACTAGAAATCAGCAAAACTTCTAAGGAAAAGCCACCCAGGGCCGTACCCAGGAATTTTTTTCGGGGGGGGTGTTTATGTGTAGAACAGCTAACTTTGGCAACTGGTGCTCGATGTGAAGGCACGTAAAAATTTAGTATCACCCGAGATGTTCAAGCATGAATAAATTTCAGGGGGTGTTTGAACCCCCTCAACTCCCCCCTAGTTACGACGCTGAAGCCACCTCATTTAATAAAAATGCATGTTTCTGCAGCTCTGGTGCTGTAGATAACTATGCGCAAGAAAAAAAATATGTAGAAATTAACTATAATGCGTAAAGAGATAAACTTACCACACTTGTTTTAATCAAACACAATACCAGTGACAGAAATTCCCCTAGGGGTTTATGGACGTTTTTCCCATTATACGCATATATAACACTTCGAAAAACAGGTAGCCTGGATATCCTCATATACATTATATGGATGCACCTATATACTTCACTAACAAAATCAAGAACCTCAAGGCACTATCAAGCAGATACAAGGCGCACTGTTTCTTTTGTCCATTTCCTGATGTTGTATGCTCTGCTAATGCTTTCTAATGAATCCATTCCAAATAGTCTAAGCTTCAACTCTTCCAGCGTAATGCACTTGAAATGACAATGTGGCAAACCAGCACACACACAACAAATTAAATACGCAATGCAACTTTACAACACCTAAACTCACACTACACATTGATTGTAACTGACCTTAACTACCATACTTGCAGTTATAATATGCCAGCTGAATGCAAATGAATGCTCGTTTCTTTGTTGAACCCAACAGTGATTCAACTGACAATTAGGCCAGGGAAAGCAGTGGGGACAATAACTCTCTTAACTGTGGTAATTATGATGTAAATTGAAGTGATCACAGCAGGTGAAAAATCACTGCTGCACTGAATGCAACTTACACCGAGATTTTACATTTACCTAAATTTCATGCTGCATTTTCTTGCACTGGCTCCCAAGGCACAATACACTTAATATGCATGCATGGGTCAATTACCTATCAGTGACCAGTCACAGAACGAGTAGTTGAGTGGTCAGGAACCATGGCACCATATAAAATCATATACAGGCATCGCCTATACAGCACTCATGTGGTGGTTTAAATACTCCGCTACCATCCTTACGCAAAGGTAAAGCCAATCCCAAGGTTACCATTAACAGCAATCACAAACTTTTAAAAAACTAGTGCTAGGATAGAAGTAATTTTGTGAAAAAAGTGCGGTAGTGCAGAAATCTGCATCGCTTTATAAAAAAAAAGTCACATCAAGAGCTTCGAAACACAGCTGCGTATGAAAGTTGAATAATACATGCTCTATTAACAACAATACTCCATGTGCTTTTTATGTGTATTCCAAATGAGACGCAAGAAGGTAAGCTACTCCAGAACACAGTGACTACACTTCAAAAACAAGCTGTCTGTCATAGTGAAGTGCGGTGCCAACATGTCCTTCTGCACCAGGTATGGGGTAAGCAGGGCTTGTTCCTGTAATAGAAGAAGCAACTCTACTGAGCAAAATTGTAACACTCAGTGTCGATGGTGTTGAACCAATCAAAAAAATACACAAGCATTGTCTGTAATTAAGGCTGGTAAGGCGCGTCTCGCAACTACGTATTATTTTGGTGGGAAAATTCTATTTAGTCCCGCTAGTGTCACCAACAACTATTATCTGTTTTGCATGAAGCACATGTCAAGAAGTGCTTTGTGAGCCAGAATTGCATAGAGTGGGGCACATCAGTTAAATAAAAACAGGCATAAAAAAAGGAACATTGTACTGACAGAATCTTTCAGAGAGGTTCATCACTAACTATGGGCGCTAATTCAAATGGCCACTAGCATGTCTTCACCTGTGGTGGTTCAAAATAAGGAAAGATGCTAGTTTTGAAGAGAAACAGATGTTTATCAAACAAAAACGTATGGAAAATCGAAGCTTGTTGACAAAGCGCCGCACAACAAGAAAGTTGAAACTCGTGCCTTACCATACGTCTAGCAGAATTTAAAAAAAGGTAGACGGAGGTCAGTGGGGCTCACTGTTTACTCAACCGCTGTTAATATTTATATCTGAATATGGGAGGCGAAACTTGAATGCCCGTGAGAAGATGCACGCTAGACATTTGTTTCGTGCAAAGTGGGCATCACTCAATCATATGGAATGAAATAAATAAGAATTGTAAGGGCTCGTTTTATGTGTTAGACACAATGTTAAGTAGAATGAGAAAGCCAAGAGAAGTATAGGGATGTTATTTCTAGTAATTTTGATGCAAATGTGAGGAAAGCAAAGTGAACGAAAGGACAGTTTGCCTTTGGCAGGGACCAAACCTGACAACTTCGGATAATGCCTCCGATGCTCCAAACACTTGTGCATTAGTTCCAATTACCGTACCTAACACAGGCAAACAAGCCCTTAAAATTCCCCTTATATTGTTCATAAAGAGGTTCAGGTCCTGGCAGACTGGATGCCTTCAGGCAGTACGCGAGGTAATATTGGTCAGCTTCCAGCTCGTAACAAAGATCGCGTGCTTCATGATGCCAGCAGGCAGAAAAATAGTGTTCTATACTCGCCGTCGTGGCTACTAGCAGCACTGACTAACACTACCAGGTTTAAATGAACATACACATGTCGGCAAATTCACTCATGAGTTGACTCACTCAGACCCAGATCAAATCGTGAGTATGGGCGAGTCCAGGTGACTATTATTTTCGTGAGCTTGAGTCCGAGTGAGTCTTGTTAATGAAAATTTTAGTGAGTCTGAGTGAGTCCGGCTGAGTAAAATATTGGTGAGTGGGCCCTAAGCGCAACATATATTTCTTGTGTGAGTCTGAGTGAGCTCCACCTTTATTGCCGACCTATGGTCCCATGTACTCATCATCAGCCTTACTATCAACCTTAAATCAGCTTACGTTTGTGACGAAGTCTATTCCCACATATCTCAATGCACTAGCCTTCATGTGTGCCGTCAGTGCTTATTGATCAGAGGCGTGAGTCACACGGGGGAGGGCGTGGGTGCCAAGACCTCCCTCCCAAACTTTCAAAGGACGTTCTTGATACAAATATCTCGTGTGAGTCACATATTTCATGGAAATGTCCTTCCTTGATTGCATCCGCTGATAACTCATATTTGAAGCTACAAGGTCAAAAGGCGTATCATAGAGCACCAATTATGTGAGATATTGGCATTAGAGAGCATTTACACCATGATTGGAAAAGCTAACTTAATGCCAGTGGACTAATGACTCAACTAACTCAGGCCGACTCAGACTCAGGTCAAGCTGTGAGCGCGAGTCTGAGCGAGTCCGGTTGAGAAAAATTTTGTGAGTCCGAGTCCCAGTGAGCTCTCAGAGCAATATGTACTCCTTGAGTGAGTCTGAGTGAGCTCCAATCTTTGTTTTTTTTGCAGACCTATGTGCATATATATTCCCGATAAAGTGGACAGGGGATGACTGCTGCTGTAGTTCAGTTGGTAAGCATCGCAAGTGTTATTAGAAAATCGCAGGTTCGGTTCCAGCCAGTGGCAAGTTATCTTTTTCTCCACTTTCTTTCTTCACATTTATATCATAATTACTAGAAATAACATCGCCCATAGTCCTTTCCTTGGCTTTCTTGTCTCTTAGTTCCAGTCATCACATGGCATGTCGTAATCACAAGCGGAGGCCGATGCAATAATAACTACTGTGAACATGACTTTATCGATAAGAATAAAATATCTGCTGGTATGCCCCACATCCACAATTTTAGGCATAACCTGAATAAAAAACAAGCAGTAATTGAAGCAAAAGAATGGATGGGGAATGTTAATAGTACTTTTGCATTGTATTGTAGTAATTGTGATGTAGATGTGAAGAAAGTAAAGTGGACAAAAAGACACGTTGCCGCCCGCAGGGACTTAACCTGCAACTTTCAAATTACACTCCCGATGCTCTTACCAATTGAACTACGGCAGCAGTTGTCCTCTCGTCCAATTTATGTGGTATTTAAAAAAATAATTAGCTAGCAGAGTAGAAAAACTGCAGGACCACTCTTTTCATTAAATGACACGGGAATAGGATACTTGTGCATAAAACTACTATAGTCAAATATATTTCTTGTACCCTGTACTTTTGTGTGTTTGTATTCTTTCCCTGGAAATTCGAGCCTACCCTAGTCAGCACTTTGTATATAACAAAAAGTTTCGTAAAAAATAGATTTACTAAAGATATTGCTACACTGCCTCAATAGTCTTCGAAGTATTGAGCACCAACACACTTTTGCCAATGGCTTTTTCACGACTCAAATGCCCCTCGGTAGGCGGATTTCGGAAGGTCTTTAAGGGCACGTGTACAAGCTTCCCTGAGGGCACTAAGGTCCCATGGTAGTGCAGTTTGCAGGCAGATTTCACTTTGAGGAATAGGAAATAGTCGGTTGGTGCCAAATCAGTGCAGTAAGGGAATTGGGGAATCGTCGAGACTTCGTTTGTAATCAGGCGGTCAGGTATTGTCATGTGAACACAAAAACAGGAGTCCACTAAAAACTTGATCTAGCCTGACAAAACGCTCACAGGCAACTGGCATTTGGCGTGTCTGGAAGATTACATCTGCCACCACAGTGCATGTGCGTTTGGAAAAAATTGTTTCCGATACCTGTATACACACACTGTATATATTGCGATATCGATGCTTCTGATATCGATGCCCACAGCCTGCGCTTTGTCACGGCTGCCGATTGCTCCATTCCTCCAGGTCATGAGCATATTTTAACGCTGACATCCGATGCCATCATTAATGGGGATGTGTTCCTTGCACCGTGCGGACGTTCCGTCTCTGGTGCCCTTACCATCGTTCCTAGCCTGGTGCGGTTTCACGATGGCAGAGCGTTGGTGACAGCAGTTAATCCTACTTCTTCGCCTATTGCGCTCCCCCAGGGCACCAGTGTGACTTGCTTTACAGACATCGAACCCCTTTCTCTGGTGCCTCTCCACGTGCAAGCACCGCCTTTAGCTACCAGTACCGATGATGCTACAACGACTGCTTTAACGGCCGCAATAAATCCTGATCTGAAGGAAGCACAAAAGGAAGAACTTTTAGCTCTACTGCAAAACCACGCTGCTTCATTTGATGTCCGCTCCAAGATCCTGGGTCGCACTTCCGTCGCAGTGCATCGCATCGAAACTGAAGGCAATTCAATTGTACGCCGCCGCCCCTATCGTGTGTCTTCCGCTGAGCGGAAAATCATCGAAGACAACGTCACCGACATGCTCAAGCGAGACGTCATCCGGCCATCGTCCAGCTCCTGGTCATCACCTGTAGTGTTGGTCCGGAAGAAGGACGGTTCCGTTCGATTCTGCGTCGATTATAGAGCACTTAACAAGATCACGCGCAAAGACGTGTATCCTATGCCACGCATAGACGACGCACTTGACTCTCTCCAGGGCGCTGAATTTTTCTCCAGCCTCGACCTCCGATCTGGGTATTGGCAAATACCTATGCATGAGGCGGACAAAGATAAAACGGCTTTTGCAACACCAGACGGCCTGTATGAATTTAACGTCATGCCGTTCGGCCTATGTAACGCTCCTGCCACGTTTGAACGCATGATAGACACAGTTCTTCGTGGCCTAAAGTGGAAGACTTGTCTCTGCTACCTAGACGACATCGTCATTTTCTCGACCACTTTTCGTCAGCATCTTGAGCGTTTGGACGAAGTTTTGACGTGTATTTCCAACGCTGGACTCCAGCTAAACACGAAAAAATGTCATTTCGCCCAGAAAAAACATCAAGGTGTTAGGCCACCTTGTCAGCAAAGACGGCGTTCGCCCAGATCCTGACAAGATTGCTGCCGTGATGAGCTTCCCTCGCCCAGAAACTCAAAAACACCTGCGAAGTTTCCTGGGCCTGGCGTCCTACTTTCGCCGCTTCATCAGACACTTTGCTACAATCGCCTCGCCGCTGCACAAACTGCTCACGTCAGGATCTGCCTTCACATGGACCGAAGACTGCGAGCGTGCTTTTCAAGACCTCAAGCATGCCCTAACATCCGACCCCGTCCTGTGTCATTTCGACGAGACCGCACCTACTTGTTTACACACCGACGCTAGCGGCCATGGGATCGGTGCCGTTCTTTTGCAGCGGGATGCCACTTCACGTGAGAGAGTTGTGGCCTATGCCAGTCGTGCTCTGACTGCTGCCGAACAGAACTACTCCATAACTGAACAAGAATGTCTTGCTGTCGTTTGGGCCATACAAAGATTTCGACCATATCTTTACGGGCGCCACTTCACAGTCATTACAGATCATCACGCCTTATGCTGGCTATCTTCACTGAAAAACTTGTCTGGTCGTCTGGGTCGTTGGGTACTCCGTCTGCAAGAGTACAATTTTGACGTCGTATACAAATCTGGCAAGAAACACCAAGATGCGGACGCTCTCTCTCGCTGCCCTCTGCCACTATCGCCGTCGAGACCGTTTCTTCAATCCTCGTCACGTGATCTCGACGCTGCGTCACCTCATACATTATCCCAACTAGCGGTTACTGACACGCAGGCTTCGAATCACTACGCTCAGCTTGCGTCGAGCCAGCGTAATGATGCATACTGCAACCGCATTATCGAACGCCTAAGTGGCAGATCACCCCCCTCCTAATACCAGATCGCGACGACAACTACGACAATTTAAGATCGAGAACAATGTGCTATATCGTTACGTCTACACTACTGATGGACACCGCTGGGTTCCAGTTCTCCCGCGCTCTTTACGTCAACAAGTCCTCGAAGCCTTTCACGACGACCTATGTGCAGGCCACTTGGGATTTGACAAAACTCATAGCCGCGTCAGGCAACGTTTCTTCTGGCCTGGCCTCTCTACATTTGTGGCCAAGTACGTTGCATCTTGTCCCGTGTGTCAACGGCGGAAGCTACCAACTTCGTGCCCTGCTGGCCTATTGCAACCCATCCCGTGTCCCGAGAAACCTTTCGCCATCGTTGGGATAGATCTAGTTGGACCTCTCCCCATCACGCCAACAGGTCATCGATGGATAGTGACAGCCGTCGATCACCTGACACGGTACGCAGAGACGGCTCCTCTGCGTACCAGTTCTGCCTCAGACGTCGCCGATTTTTTTCTTAAAGCCATTGTATTACGGCATGGTGCACCTCGCGTCCTGTTGAGTGATCGCGGCAAAACTTTCCTCTCCAGCATCATTCAAGACCTACTGACGACTTGTGGCACAGTGCACAAGACGGCATCAGCCTACCACCCTCAAACGAATGGGTTGACAGAGAGGTTTCACCGCACACTCACAGACATGTTATCCATGTATATCGGACCAAACCATGACAACTGGGATACAATTTTGCCTTTTGTGACGTTTGCCCACAACACCGCTGTCCAACGCATTACTGGCTACTCGCCTTTCTATCTCGTGTACGGCCGCTCACCAACATTCACCATCGACGTCTCTTTCCTGGATATTCCCACTGACGCCTCAGCGACCATATCTGACCAGTTCGTCTCAAGAGTTGACCAATGTCGGCAACGTGCTCGCCTCAATACTGAGGCTAGTCAGCAAGATCGAAAACAACGCTACGACAGCTCTCATCGCGATGTTTCCTTCAGTCCTGGGGATGAAGTGCTGCTTTGGACGCCCTCTCGTACTCCAGGACTGTGCGACAAATTACAGTCACGGTTTATTGGCCCTTATATAGTCAGTGAACAAACGTCCCCTGTGAACTATCGTGTCACTCCCGCCGAGCTTTCTTCTGACCGTCGCTGTCGTGGTTCTGAGATTGTGCATGTTTCGCGTCTGAAGCCATTCGTTCGGCGTCCCGTTTCCATCTATGACGCGGCCGGGCGGGCCGCTCCCACGCGGGGCGGGGAAGTTAGTGTGAGCAATAATTCATGCGCTTCATTTACTCATCTGTACATACTCATCATCACCCCTCTGGCCTGGTTGTGGGGATCAGGCTCGGGGAATAAAAGAAGAGTCTTGTGTCGCCCTGAACGTTGTCTTACAATATATATTTGTAATTGTCTGTCACCAAAGGAGATCCTTTTTAAGGAGAAGTCTTGAGGACAAGCTAGGCAGACCTCAAATAATAGGACAAGCACTGGCGCTGACTAACTGCTGTTTTCTTGCAACAACACGTATAAATGCAACAGCCAGATAACCATGCATGTGCAACAAAGCATATTGCATACGTAAAAACAGGGATAATTGAAGATGTGAATGCATGAATTGAAATTCAAAGGGGGTACAAAGATACAGAAGTATCAATGATACAATGCTTTCATTTTTGCGTGATGTGGCAAGCTTCAGTGCATGCGACGTATTTATTCTTGCTTCTGCCAAGAATCAATGTCTCACGAAATCGTGGGCCACAGCTGTAGCAGATGTTCAGATGAGCAACAAGATGTGCTCCCTTTTCAACATTATCGTGTATGTTTTGCCCTTGTTCCTTAAGTTGCTCAATTATGCAGCAACCAGTTTGCCTGATGTTGGTCTTGCCACAAGACAGAGGTATGGCATGTACCACACAGGTACTGCATGGGATATAGCAGACACCATGCTTGTCTAGTGTCTGCTACCACCCCACTGCATGTGCGGTAGCACTGCTTAGCAAGCTTGTTTATTGCAGAAAAAGCCAAGGGGATATCATGCCTTCAAATAACTCTCTTGAGTTGATGTGTGACAGCATCAAGGTAAAGCACCAAACTGGGCTAACATCGTCACACTCTTGATTTTCCTTTTTGAATCAGGGCGACATAGGAAGGCCTGCAGCCAAAACATGATGCATTACCTGAATGCCAAAGCTCTACTGCATTTTATGCTCAAACAAACTTTTGAAAGCCGATTCCATACAAGATGACACAATTTCTCTTTTCACAACTTTCAAATGGGGCGACTTCTGGCCCTGTTCATGATGTTCAGTGCATACTTAAGACTGGAGAAGAGGGACACTTTGCACCTCACATGCCGGCAAGTGCCTGTGTCTTGTCCCTTCGTGATAAGTCTGTGCTAAACATCATCAACAAGGCAAGAAGTCAGCTTATGCGAACAGCTTGTGTCATTTAAGTCGGCCGAATGGAAAGTTGTGAAAAGGGGAATTGTGTCATGTATGAAATCGGATTTCAAAAGTTCATGAGAGCCTAAAATGCAGGAGAGCTTGGCATTTAGGTACCACACCACGTTCTGGCTCCAGGCAACGTTATCTCGCTGCTAACAGCAGTTTCTGAAGCCGATTCAAACGAGAAAAGCCAGTAATAGGGTAATGTGTGAACATGAACCTTTCAGGCCAGTTGTCGTGCCTTATTTCTATAATGTGACACATCAAGTCAAGAGAGTTGCTAGCAGGCGCGAAATCCCCTTGACATTTTTTTACCAGCTTGCTCAGCTATGCTGCCGCACAAGCGGTGGTAGCAGGTATGGATGCCAAATCAAGCACAGTGTCTCCTATATCCTATGCAGCAAATGCATATATTCCATACCACTTCTCATGGCAGGACTCGCGTCAGACAAACTAGGCCCGGCATAAATAAAAGACACAGAGAACATGCACAAAAAGTAAATAATACTGTTGACAAAGAAGCACATCTTGTTGCTCATCCTAACTAACGCTGCAGCTGTGCACTGCAATTTCTTGAGACGTTGATTCTTAGCGGAAGAAAGAATAAACACACGCCGCTCGTCTTGAAGGGTACCACATCAAGAATAAGAGACGTTTGTATCAGTGATACCTGTATACGTTTGTACCTCTCCGAATTAGAATTTATGATTGCGTTATCGTGAATGCTTTGATGTAACCATAGGTCGACGAACTCACTCATGAGTCAACTCACTCAGACTCACATCGCGCCGCGAGTCTGATTCAGTCCGGGTGAGTAATATTTTGGCGAGTTTGAATCCGAGTGAGTCCGGTTTAAGAAATTTTTCGTGTGTGTAAGTCCGGCCCAGGAAAATTTTGGTGAGTGAGTCCGAGTGAGTCCAATGCTCAAGATATAGTTCTTGAGTGAGTCTGAGTGAGTTCTACATTTTTTGCCGACCTATGGTTGTAACCAATGCAAAGCGTCTTGTCACACATGCACATGCAAGGTAATTGCATGGCACGTGGTTGTGCCACCTATATGCATTGTTTCCAGAACAAAGCAGTAGTGAGTTAGTGCCAGTGCTTGTCTCATCAATTCTTGTGGTACATACTAGTTTGCACTGAAGTCATAGCATTAATAGCTATGTACCAAATAGGCCCAACAGAAGTTTATTAAAAGCAGATGAGTATGTGGACTCTCATATCGACAATATCATATCCTCAGGCTTTTATTATGCTGTCTGGCATTTTTTTTCGGATGCACTGCTCCAGGTTGCAATGCACTATACTTTTTTTAATTTATGCATTGCGGCATGCCTCGAGTTAACGGCAACTGTTAAAGTGATTTTTTTTTATTTTATAGCTACAGTTAACAGCCAGTGTTTGCCACTTTTTAGGATGATCTTTTTTGTTGCATGTTTCATAGCAACAATCTCCTAGAAAAATATTGCACTCACACACTTCTTTACTCACCTGTGTAATCAAGTTGCCAGGGTCATCCTTGCAATGGGTCGCCACCTTATGCATCACAGGCACAACAGCATCTCCTGGTAAAAAATTTTAAAACTCATTGTGATGTGGGCCAGCAAACATTTGACACACAAATGTTTAATGCTTTTTACTAATGGCATCCCCAGTAAAAAACAAAGAGGTTTGAAATTTAGCAGAACTCGATTAACTCATGTTTCACTTTGAGTGTGCTCGCCTTTGCCACTGATGGCCATGGTGGTAGTGTGCACATACTTGCAGTCCTCAAGCTGTTCAATAGGTTTTAACGGCAAATAGATGGTGCAATTTGAAGCGTATGCCACCTCTGCCACAAGTAATAACACTCACAGGGACATACTTATAACACAGATATGAAAGAATGTGGAGAGGAGAGTTGATGGTGCCATGACTGAATAGGTAGAGCAGCACATGCATAAAGTCCATGGAAGAAGGCTGCAAGACTTAGCAGTGAGCCGTCTTTCATCCGATTAACATTCCTTTTGTTCAACATCTACACCACTTAAATTCATTTTGTTTTTGCTACCTTCATTGCCTGTTCGCCTCCTCCTTACTCACGCTGCAAAAACATGCAGTTTGGCACTCGAGTAGAAGGGCAATTCTGCATTTAAATATAAATCCAAGACATCTTTCCGTAGCACAGAGGTATGGAAGATGAAAAGGTAAACATGAACTCACATGCAACCATTGATCTTTACTCCCTCCTGAGCTAATTGACACAATAGATCCATATGAACTAGACAGATCAATGTGCTAACTATCGTGGCACAAGCTTTTGCGTTTTGAAGTTTTTGATAGCACCAAGCATTTCAGAGAAGACGTTTGAAAACTTCACATACAGGTTGTCTACTTCTTGATGCACTGCGAAAGCAATTCTTTAATTCAACCGAAGCTTATTAAGCCAGCTTTTTCCCAGTAGCAAAGGTAACTTGCACTCACGTTCGTTGACAGCAATCGACAAAACAGCAGGCTGCGCTTTACAGGTCATATTTACAATGCATTGCCCTAAAACATCCATTTTCTTGCCTGTGTACGTCCTTAACACAATCCGAGCTCGACTTTACTTTGTACACCCTTCCAGGTACAACTGCCACTGTGGCCCCATGTGAATCTGCATTACAAGTAACAGCACTTCCCATTAACAGTCACCCCATAACCGTTTTCACTGATGTGTCGACTTCGCAGAGTGCATTTATCTCCTCCAGTGATTTTATTACTGCATGCATTTAGCCTTCATATCTGCTTATTTGGCACAAGTCTTGTACATGTCCTACCTTTGCCACACCTTGCAATTCAAAGGTCGTAGGTTCGGTCCCTGCCAGCGGCAAGTTATCTTTTCGTCCACTTTTCTTTCTTCAAATTTAAACTACAATTACTGCTAATACATGTAGTCCTTTCCTTGGCATTATTATCCGTTATTTCTCATTAATATTGTGTCTAACAATGAAAACAAGCCCTTAAATTAACAATTCCTTCCTTCATTGTTAAGAAGAGGGACAGTTTCTTCTATTCAGTTATGTCATTTACCCTGATGCTCGACATCGGATTCAGTGTTCTGGGCTTTAGAGTCGAATTCATCTAATCTGTAAACTGGGACATGACTTCGCAAAAGAAACAAAAACGTACCTGCTTAACTTTCCGGTTCCCAGCCGGCGTTGTGATTGCAGCACATCTGGTGGCCTTGTGAAGCCACCGCATCCTTGTGGGTATTGTCCAGCAGGCCAGGTCACGCGGGTCCCATCCTGATCGCCAGATTAACTGATGCACACTAGCGGCAACGGTTCTGGTGCAAAAAAAAGCAACTAATTTATTGACCAGAACAACTTGTTCTTATACAGACAATACTGTGACATCAGATATGGCCATGTGCAGCTTTGAACATCACCGCATACATGGTAATAAAGTGTCACTTAAAAGCTTGCACCACGACCCTAACATGCACTTCGCTTTCCTTGTCAATAATCACTATTCCTCTTCTCTTTACTCACGCTAGGATGCATTCGAATATGCTTGATAAGAGTGAATAGGTTAACTATTTCATATTAAGAACATTTTTCTATGAGCTTCTTTATTCCTTACATACTGTGACGCAAGTCTAGGTTGGACTTATGTACAGGAAAACCTATTCCCAATCACAAGGGTGTGTGAAGTCTTCACTGGCTTTAAGGTGTACATACGGTATTCATATGCATACACTGTGGACAAAAGATGCCAACAACTCTTTTTACATTTACTGTTAGCATACTCTAACAGTCACTTGGTTCCAATATTTTTTTTTCACCACACAGATATGCTGTAAACATTATGCTCAAGGTGTGTTTTGGGGACCTATAGAAAATTTCAGTGCCAATGATGAAAATCTGAAAATTATGGAGTTGTTCGAAACACCAAATAATTTTACCACATTAAATGCTAACCGTTGTACTGTCACAGCATATGGTGGCAATTGGCTACACTTCGTACACAAATTCAGTGCAATGGACTTTTAGCGTACTTGCTAATGCTTCATGTTGTATTTATATATTGGTCGTTTGTCTTAATGCTATTGAGCTGTATTCAAAATGGGCCTAAACTAGCTCCACTCAAAGCTGAACACTTTTGTTACGAAGTGCCGATATCCTTGATAGCATGCTGAATAAGAGTTGCAACAATAAATTGAATCCTACGAAGCTCGACATATGTTGAAACAACATAAAAAATATATGTAGTAAGCTAATCATAACATAACAGAGTTGAGAACATCAAGCAAGAGGCGGCAACTTAGCAGGCACCATTGCAGACTAATTTACCAACTCTTCGGCTTCGTCCCCACATAGTACAGTGAATTCAAGCCGCATGGTGCCTACAATATTCATTCGAAAAAGCAGAGCCATGAATGAGCCAATCAAAGCACTCGCGATGTTCACTTCTTAGCTGAATGCCTTTAATCATGCAACACTATCTCGAAGACAGCACACTTCTGCAATAATATCGTGACTGGGGAAACATTGCATAGTGTAACTTGTGAACACTTTCACAGCGTTTTTTTTTATTGGCGGTGCACACACCTATGAGCATGAGCTGCGCACGAAATTTTGTTTGTGTACTTTAATGTGACACAGCAGTACGCATGACTTACTTATACAGAAAGTGATCCTGTTGAGGTCCCACAGTTTTTTCTTGCTGCTACACACATAAAAAAGCAGTCACAGTGACCCATGAGTTACCTCCAAGAACTGGCCACAGCTTGATAGAAATGAAAAGAAGCGTCAGTAGGCACTTACCAGTACCACCAATGCATAAGTTGCCACAAAAAGGAACAGCTGTAAGGAAACTGGTGTCTGGCTATGAATATGCATCTTCTTTCTGAAAGATGCATTTATATTTGATGCAGTGATTTAGTTGCATGCTAACCTGTAATAAATGAATGTAATTGTGAAACAGACAACACAAATTACGCATTGTGTCTAAAAAACACAGAACATTCAATATTCAACTGCAAGTGCTTATTGCACTGCTTAGCCTGCTACACTGAGCTCACGAATTTATAAAGATGTTTTTGAACGCTTTGCCGGTTTGGTACAACTTGCAATGCGTCTCAAACGTACCCTGCTCGCACAAGCAGCAGCATGGGACCCGGCAGCACAGTGATGGCTTAGTAGGCGACATGCGCCATGCAGCTATTGCATGCAACAAAGAATAGCTGATTCGTGCTCATTTGATCGTTGCACAACCACGCGTGCCCACGTAAATTGCAAACAGACGAGGCGACCTCCCTACCGTTCGTCCGCTATGCTCCTAAACGTAAGTTTAAAATCGCAGCTAAGTATCACCTACTCTTATCGCATCGCTTTGCGAAGAAAAAACTAAATAAAGCTGATAATTGCGAAAAAAAACATATTATCGTTTATAGGCAATTTCAGTGAGATGAAAATTATTGAAACCGCACGCATTCTGAGTGGTTGCAGGCTGCAGCAACTTAACTACGCTCGCTCTGCTTGCAATAACTTTCTCGCCGTGTTGCACGCCGTCGCACGAAACACCGAGTGCTAACAGCATAAAATAACAACACACAAAAAGCAATCCAATGCCCGTGGTGATCTGAAGTTGCGATTACCACACGGCGCCCTTGCCAATCGAACTGCACATATACGTTACCTACAGCGCTATCTTTGCATGTACAGCCGCCAATTTTTTCAACCTAAACGCGCCAGCATCCACGACCGAGTCAAAATAAGCGCCGATTTCCGACGTCCCAGAGTGCGGTTCCCGGAACAGCCTGGTGGAAGGCAGCTGCACAGGAATGTTCATCAGGCAGGCACATGCGCGTGTTCTCGTTCATTTCGCCGCCATGCTTCGTTATACTGCGCTTATCGACTGCGCGGTCGACGCTCGCGCGTTCAGGTTAAATAAATGGGCGGCTGTATGGTCACACGATCACAGGTATAGTTCTACGCATTCCTGATTTTCACCTCCGCTTACACACAGCTATTAAAAGTACTCGCTTCGAAAATACAAAACACGTAGTGTCACGGAGGAAACAAGTGTTTCCGTCATCTCGAAGCTGACTACACCGCGAGCCTTTCAACAACTGATTAAGTTGCACTAGCGCGCACACACGCCAAAAAATAACGCACAAGTTCATTCAGAATAACTTACCATATGTCCTCGGCTTCAAAATTGTGGATAACACCGACGACTTCGTATGAATCGCACTGCACAACCGCCACCGATCAAAACGGCTGCCTCAACGAACGGAACGACGCACCCTTCTCGCGCTCCGACGTGTTCCTCCGCTGTGCGTGTAGTTCGGCGGTTCGGCATACACCGGAGTCCAAAGGCGCGCTTCTGACGAACGAAAAAGAAGAGCGTTGGCTCTGCGCGGGTTATTTAAAACTTGCCTGTTGAAGTAACTTTTGAGAAGCTGACGCTGATGCTGAGAACGATTCTGTTTGCTTATTAGTTCTTGACCCAATGGGCGTATTTGAATACACCCTTCTGCCCCGCGTCAATATTTATTTTCGGTTACTCCCAATTTAAATCGGTTAAACTCCCATATTTTCTGATTTTTGATAATCAGGGTAAAATAGCGGTTTTAGCCCATTTTACCCCCCTTTCCAGGGAGATGGTATCTTGGGCTCGGGTGGGAAAAGGGCATATCACCTCCTAAAAACGCCCATATGGGCTAATTTTTGTTTACAGTGCAGCCTTATCACTGGTTGTCGCGAAAGCTCTGGAATAAGCTCGCGTGTTCGCGTCTTGCGCGCAACCTTACCACAACGATCTACCATAACCGCGAAGCTTCTAGAAATGCGGCGCGGTTTGCGCTGAGCATTGCTTACAGTCTCTGTGGGCGTAAACCAAATACAGCAAAAAGTAAAATACGAAACGCGCGTGGCAATGCCCCCCTCTGAAAAAGCATCGTCCCGATGCTTAAAACAGAACACGGGTTGGGGGGGGGGGGGGGATTCATGGGAATTCATGCAACAATAAATAACAATAATAAAGCAAGAAAGTACAATTAGCACAAGCACGAAAGTACAATAATAAAGCAAAAAGTTACAGTCCTCAGGTTCACTAACGCCCGTAATACGGCTTCAGGCGCACGACATGTACGACTTCAGGTCGCGCACGGCGCCGCTGAGAGTTCGTAATGCCGTCAGGGACAACCTCGTAGTCGAGTGCTCCGAGGCGTCGAAGTATCCTATAGGGTCCGAAGTATCGTCGAAGAAGCTTCTCGCTAAGTCCCCGTCGGTGAACTGGCGTCCAGACCCATACACGGTCACCGGGTTGGTATTCCATGTGGCGTCGTCGAAGGTTGTAGCGACGGCTGTCGGTCTTTTGCTGGCTCTGGATGTGCAGACGGGCGAGTTGTCTGGCCTCTTCGGCGCGCTGGAGGTACACGGTAACGTCGACGTTTTCCTCGTCGGAGACATTGGGCAACATGGCGTCGAGCGTCGTTGCCGGGGTCCTTCCGTAGACCAATCCATACGGCGTCATCTGCGTCGTTTCTTGTACAGCCGTGTTGTATGCAAAGGTTACATACTGAAGGATGGCATCCCACGTCTTGTGCTCGACGTCGACGTACATGGCCAGCATATCGGCGATGGTCTTATTTAGACGCTCGGTGAGGCCTTTGGTCTGTGGGTGGTAGGCAGTGGTCCGGCGGTGACTTGTTTTGCTGTACCTCAGGATCGCCTGCGTTAGGTCCGCTGTAAAGGCCGTACCTCTGTCGGTAATGAGGACCTCCGGGGCGCCATGACGCAGTACCATGTTCTCGACGAAGAATTTGCTACCTCGGCGGCACTGCCCTTGGGCAGTGCCCTTGTCTCGGCGTAGCGGGTGAGGTAGTCCGTTGCTACGACGATCCATTTGTTTCCGGAATTTGACGTCGGGAACGGCCCCGGTAAGTCCATGCCGATTTCCTGGAACGGTCGTCGAGGTGGCTCGATGGGTTGCAGAAGTCCGGCTGGCCAAGTGGGTGGTGTCTTCCGTCGTTCACAATGTCGACACGTCTTCACGTAGTGGGTGATCGGCAGCGAGGCGAGGCCAGTAGTACTTTTGTTGTATCCTCGCGAGCGTACGCGAAAATCCAAGGTGTCCAGCCGTCGGTACGTCATGAACTCCAGAGCGTCCAGAACTTCGGGACGTAACGCTGAAGGTACTACGAGGAGGGAGTCGGCCCGAAGTGGCGAGAAGTTTTTCTTTAGGAGAATGCCGTTCCGCAAGAAGAACGACTCCAGTCCTCGTCTGAATACCTTTGGAGCCATGGTGGCCTTGCCCTCGAGGTGTTCTATAAGGCCCTTGAGTTCCGGATCGGCTCGCTGTCGTTCGGCGATGTCATCGGCGCTTATGATTCCCAAGAAGCAGTCACCATTAATGTGGTCCTGTGGCGGCGGGTCGACGGGGGGCGGGAGACAAGCAGTCGGCGTCAGAATGCTTTCTTCCGGACTTGTAAACGACGGTAACGTCGAATTCTTGAAGTCTGAGACTCCATCTTGCAAGACGACCTGAAGGGTCTTTCAAGTCAGCTAGCCAACACAAGGCGTGATGGTCGCTCACAACTCTGAAGGGCCTACCGTAGAGGTAGGGGCGAAACTTCGACGTAGCCCAGATTAGGGCCAGGTACTCTTTTTCTGTTGTTGAATAGTTGGCCTCTGCTTTGGATAGCGACCGGCTAGCATAACTGATAACCCTTTCGAGTCCGTCCGTCTTCTGCACAAGGACTGCGCCGAGTCCCACGCTGCTTGCGTCGGTGTGCACTTCTGTTTCGCCGTGTTCGTCGAAATGCGCAAGTAACGGAGGCATTTGCAGGCGTCCTTTTAGTTCTTGAAATGCTTCCTCTTACGGTGTTTCCCACTTGAACTCGACGTCGGTTCTGGTAAGGTTAGTGAGTGGCTCGGCGATGCGGGCAAAATTTTTGATGAACCGCCTGTAATAGGCGCACAGGCGGAGAAATCGACGGACGGCCTGCTTGTCGGCGGGGGGGCGGGAATGTAGCGATGGCGGCTGTCTTTTGAGGATCGGGGCGTACTCCGGACTTGCTGATCACGTGACCCAAGAACAAGAGCTGCTCGTATGCGAAGTGGCACTTTTCAGGCTTCAAAGTGAGGCCGGAGGTCTTGATTGCTTGAAGTACTGCGTCGAGTCGCCCAAGGTGTTCGTCGAAGTTTGAAGCAAACACAATGACGTCGTCCAGGTACACCAGGCAAGTCTGCCACTTCAATCCTGCAAGTACTGTGTCCATAACCCGTTGGAAAGTCGCAGGCGCCGAGCAAAGACCAAAGGGCATGACCTTGAACTCCCAGACGTCGTCTGGTGTTATAAACGCGGTCTTTTCTCGGTCTCTCTCGTCGACATCAATTTGCCAAGAGCCGGTCTTGAGGTCCATCGACGAAAAGTACCTCGCATTGTGAAGTCGATTGACGGTGTCGTCTATCCGTGGGAGAGGGTACACGTCCTTCTTCGTTATTTTGTTCAGGCGGCGATAATCGACGCAGAAGCGTAGGGTTCCGTCCTTTTTCTTCACTAACACCACGGGTGACGCCCACGGACTCTTTGAAGGCTGGATGATGTCGTCGCGTAGCATTTCGTCGACTTGTTTCTTTATTGCCTCGCTTTCCCGCGTTGAAACTCGGATTGATGTCGAAAGTTAGTTGAGCTTGGTTCGTCGTAGCGTGTTCCGTAAACTCGGCGAGGGCGAGAGCGTCGCTGGTTTCCACAATGTCTTCGATGTAGGCGACCGTCGGGCCTTTGCTCACGTGCTTTTATTCGTTGCCGAAGTTCGTAAGCATCATCGTTGCTTTCCCTTCACGCAACTCGGCGATGCCTCGTGCGACGCAAATCTGACGGTTTACAAGCAGGTGCTGATCACCCTCGATGACGCCTTCGAAGTCTGCGGGTTTTTCGGTGCCGACGGAAATGATGACACTGGAGAGAGGTGGAACGGTGACGTGCTCTTCTATCACGTTCAATGCATGGCTCCCTGGCGTCGTCTGGGTAGGCAGCGCTTTTTCTGAGGTTAGTGTTATCGACTCAGACCTTAGGTCGATGACGGCGCCGTGTTTACTTAGGAAGTCCATCCCAAGTATTACTTCCCTGGAGCAGTGCTGTAGGATTAGAAAGCTGGCTGGATAGGTCCGGTTATTGATGGTGACTCTTGCTGTTCAAACACCGGCTGGCGTTATTAGATTACCCACAGCGGTACGGATTTCAGGGCCTTGCCAAGCAGTCTTCACTTTCTTCAGCTTCGTCGCGAAAGGCCCACTGACGACGGAATAGTAGGCTCCAGTGTCGACGAGAGTGGTGACGTTGTGACCGTCGAATATTACGTCGAGGTCGCTGGTTCGTCGTCGTCCATTGCGGTTGGGTCGCGGCGTCGGATCACGGCTACGTCGATTTGTTGCGCTGCTTCCTTGTTGCATCGTCACGTCTTCGTCGGTCCGCGACGTTTCGTCGGCAGGGCTTCGTCTGCCTCGCGTCGCGGTCTGTAGGTTTCGTCGCGTTCTCGTCGTCGGCGGCCGCGGCGGATCTTCGGCATTTCATCGTACAGCAACCGCACCTCCATCGGTTGCTGCCTTTACTTTCCCGGATACGGGCTAGGCGACCGGCCCCGGTTTGGGCCGGTCGCCCAGCCGGCAGTGCGGTGACATGTAGCGACCGGGCGACGGCGAGCGGGAAGGTCGTCGTTCTTGCTACTGTGTTCCGGAGAGGTAGTCGTCGATGTCGCGAGGCCGTTCGCCTGGCTGCGGACGCGGCGCGTTGACGGCGAATCCGCGTAGCCCCATCAGTCGGTACTGGCATCGGCGGTACGTGTGGCCGGCGTCTCCGCCATGGTAGCAGAGTGGACGGTGGTCGGGGGGCTCGCCAGATGTCGGTCTTCCTCGGCGTGTACCGCTGGCCTGCAGGCGGGCGAGATGGCGGTGGTGGTGGTGGCGGCGGCGTCTGGCGACGGTAGTGCTGCTGTGCGGCGTCCTGACGGGGGCGTTGAGAGGGTGCGTAGCGTCGGGCTGCGGCAGCGTAACCCAAGGCCTGCGGCTGGGGCTGTGTTTGTTCGGGAATTCTCAACGCTTGCTGGACTTCGTCACGAACAATGTCGGCGATCGAGTCCACTTGAGGCTGGGGCGAGGGTAAGAGCTTGCGCAGTTCCTCTCGAACGATCGCTCGGATCGTTTCGCGCAAGTCGTCGAGAGCATAAACGGCTGGGCTGTCTTGACTCGTTGGGCGATTGTACTGGCGGGTTCGCATTGCCAGCGTCTTCTCGATCGGTGTTGCTTCCGACAGGAATTCCTGGACGGTCGTCGGTGGGTTCCGCATCAGCCCAGCGAATAGTTCTTGCTTGACTCCTCGCATAAGCAAACGGACCTTCTCCTCGGGCATGTCGGGGTCAGCGTGCCGGAACAGCCGCGTCATTTTGTCGACGAAGATCGCCACTTTCTCATTTGGTAGTTGCACCAGCAAAGAAGCGGCCCTTTCCTTGCGGGTGACGCTCGTGAACGTGCCCAGGAATGCGCCGCGGAAGAGGTCGCAGGTTTGAAGTGCAGACTCGCGGTTCTCAAACCAGGTTCTTGCCGCGTCTTCCAAGTAGAAGTAGACGCGACGTAGCTCCTCTTCCGCGTCCCAGTGGTTGAGGCTGGTCACTCGGTCGTACGTCTCCAGCCACGTCTCCGTGTCTTCAAAAAGATGATCCACGGAAAGTCGGTGGCTCCCTTGGCTGCTGCATCACGACCGTTCTGGGAGTTGGTGCAGTGGCTGTCATAGTTGTCGCAGTAGTGGTCGTGGCCTTGGACTTTCGAGTCTTATCCGGTAGGGGCCCGAACTCTGGAGGTAGCCCTTGTTGCCTGCGGCTGGCTCGCTGCTCGACGTTGGCGTCGATGTCCTTTTCACGGAGTGGGCTCGGCTCACGGCTAGTGGGGGGCGTTCGGTACATGGACCGGCAAGCGCCTCCACCAGATGTCACGTGGTCGTGACGTCGACGAAGGCAGCAGTCAGCGGGTCAAAGAAGAAACTGTTTATTTGGTCGAACTTGTAGCCGTGAAACGTAAAGTCAGATTACAGCTATACACACTGGCACAGATAGCGGCGAACGGAGCGTCGCCCGTCGATCAACTGACAAGCGGTGAAGCGCGTCGACATTTATACGCGTGTCTGTTGCCGTCGTTGCCTGTTGAAGTAACTTTTGAGAAGTTGACGCTGATGCTGAGAACGATTCTGTTTGCTTATTAGTTCTTGACCCAATGGGCGTATTTGAATACACCCTTCTGCCCCGCGTCAATATTTTTTTTTCGGTTACTCCCAATTTACATCGGTTAAACTCCCATATTTTCTGATTTTTGATAATCAGGGTAAAATAGCGGTTTTAGCCCATTTTACCCCCCTTTCCAGGGGAGATGGTATCTTGGGCTCGGGTGGGAAAAGGGCATATCACCTCCTAAAAACGCCCATATGGGCTAATTTCTGTTTACAGTGCAGCCTTATCACTGGTTGTCGCGAAAGCTCTGGAATAAGCTCGCGTGTTCGCGTCTTGCGCGCAACCTTAACACAACGATCTACAATAATCGCGAAGCTTCTAGAAAGGCGGCGCGGTTTGCGCCGAGCATTGCTTACAGTCTCTGCGGGCGTAAACCAAATACAGCAAAAGTATAATGCGAAACGCGCGTGGCAATATTAATGACAACTAACAGACAATAATGCCAAGGAAGGTATAGGGGACGTTGTTAGTAGTAAATGTAATGTAAATGGGAAGAAAGAAAAGTGGACGAAATTATACCTTACCGCAGGCAGGAACCGAACCTGCGACCTTCGAATAACGCGTCTGATGCTCTACCAACTGAGCTACCGTGTGAAGCTTCTGGACAAGACCAGCCGGGGGGGGGGAGGGGGGGGGGGAGGACTGCGACGAAGCTTTGCCGCTTTTCACCGTATTGGGAAAACCTGCGCACGCATGCGACTGTCACGGCTTAGAAGAAAAAGAAATTCTGTGAATTGTTATTTGTTACTTCTGGACCATCATTTGCGCGATAAATTTGCTCCTTACCGTTTATTGGCGTCGCAATTTCTGCGATCGTGGGAAGACTCTTTAGGACACGGGCGCCACAGTGTGCGCTTGCCGTCACCAGGACGCAGTGCTTAGTCACCGGGCTATTGTTGAGATCCATCCACGTTTCATTGGTTTGTCGCGTGAGGCAACTCTTTAGATTTTGTCGTCTGTCGCACGAACGGTACTGGTCGCAGACCTCGACTGTGTATGTACTAATGTTGCCGGACACATTTTGCGGAGTGGCCCTCTCTAGTCAAGTAATGGAAGGCGACACGTGGACCGCGGTGATGTTGTTTGGCGGGTCTGGGTCTGCAATGGGGATTGGCGAAGCATTCAAGTGTATAATTTATTATGCTTTATTATTGGAATATTGAGCTATTACCTATTTTTAAAACTAAATAACTGACTGGGAAGTCAGTTAAAATGCTATATAGCTGAAAATTTCTCCACACATCAACCTACAAGTCTTTCTTCGTATACTTGTATAGGCAGTGTGAAGAACACCGTGGCACTGGCAACATCGGTGATAGCAGTATTGCAGGCATATGGCACGTCTTGACGGGTACAATTAAGATTCAGTCAGACATTGCTTCGTGCATTAGCAAACTGGCATAAAACAGTTCATTACAGCTTTACAACAGGGTTATCACAATCAATTTACGTTTTCGAGATGATGCTACCGCTTGCTTAGCGTAGTATTGTTTAATTCCGCTGACATTAGTCAGGCTGTAAAACTTTTTTCTTGAAACGTTCAACGTTTTGGCGCTCCAGTGTTCGAAGGGTTTGTGCTATCGAGGACACCTTACTTTTTTATTTTCGCAAACTGATCTGTAGGGATAATACAAACGAGTGTAATATTGTTATTTTGCACTTGGCACCGTCCAAACGCGAATCTTTCTATTGTTTAGGCGTTTGTCAATGAAATATGTCTTTCACGTGTGCCACTACAAGATCGCTGCTTTTGGACAAGAAGTGAACAGGTAAGCTTTCATTGTTCTTCATTTTTTTCTACTTTTGAGCGCCTGTATGATCACTTAGGGACAATACATAGCTCATTACCGAACACAGGACAAGAGTACGACGGGGTGATCGCTAACGTTCAACAAACCTTTATTGTAGACCGTGCGCATATATAAGCACAGTATCTGAAACGCCAATATAAATGTAGAGGCCGCATAAAAAAAAGAACAGAAGTGCCACGTGTGACTAGATGTTCACGATGATAAATTTGTTAATTCCCCACGCTGTGTTGTTGGCAACACCTGTACTAAATACACACATGTCCTAATCTGTTCTCTCTGAATCTGTTTGGAAGGACATTCGCAACGTATTTTATTTCAGAAGACTTAGGACATAGGTTTCGTGTGCTGTGTGTTCTACACAAATCAGTAGTCGACTACACATGGGTAAGAGCACCCATAGTAAGACGACGGTACGTGACGTAAAAGAAGACTGCTAATATGTACATCACGTTGACCAAGGACGAAGAGCCCTCTCATGGAGACGACCGCGAAGCTATGCTGGGGTGGTCCATTGGTGAATGCCCGTAGAGTGAGGCGTACGTAAGTGCAGGCATTGAGATAACCGCAGGTTGCGCGGTTCTCGCTGCCATCATTGACTTTCCCGTTTCCGCATGAGCCCACAGGATGCGATAGAGAAGCTTCTTCTACGCTCCGACCGTCCTCGCTGGTTTCAACAGTGTAGTAGTCGAAAGGAGCCGTGGGCCTTTTCCAGACGATGGTTACAGAATTGTTCGAAGTGGCTTGCGGGGATAAGTTAACACCTGAAAAATCTAAGTCAACACCTCAGTTGTCACATTGGGAGGTGAGGATGGACCTTTGTCATATTGACCAAATTTACTGGCATAATTTACAACTAAATCCATGATGGTGGGCATGAGGCGTAAACAACCTTTTAATCTAACAGACAATTGAGGCAATTGTATAACAGACAATTGGGAAAATGGCTGACAGCCCGTCATGTGAAGTATGCGGGTGCAGCGAAACAGTCGCTCACCTTCTCTGTGACTGCACCCGCTTCAACTGCGAAATAGCAACCCTCTCAGGCGCACTGGGCCAGCTGGACAACCGCCCCCCTCACACAGAACAAAATCATGTGGCCCTGGCCTACCCAGCCCGCAATACCAGCCACTCTGAGGGCGTTGTTGCGGTTTCTGCAAGCAACCGGACTGAACGACAAACTGTGACTGTTCGCGGAAAATGTTGCTGCGTAGTACTCGGACGGTGCTCGAGTCGCTACTTTTTTTTTGCCTACTGTCAAAAACTCTTCTTGTTTTTTATTATTTTACACTCGGAGGACCTGGACGAACAACGACGTCTCGTCGCCAGGGCCAAGGAGGCAGCGAAAGCCAGAGGGTTCCTGGAATGAGGAGACCTCCCACCTAGGGTAGACGCGGGGTTTGCACCGCGATACCGTTTCGTGCAATAAACGTTTATTCCTCCTCCTCCTACACCCCTTCTCCCCGTCCCAGGTACTCGGTAGCAAACCGGTGTCTCCCTCTGGTTAACCTCCCTGTCTTTCCTTTCTCTCTCTCTCTCTCTATTTGGCTTCTACTCTTGTTTATGCATAAGCAGTGGCGTAGACTTCTTACTTCCGGGGGGGGGGGGGGGGGGGGGGCAGACCTGGAGTGCGGCTCGAAGTGGCGAAGGGAGGGGGAGGAAGCGGGGGGGGGTCCCTATGAGATGACGCGTCATCACCCCGCTACAAAGAGGGTACCAATCATCATCATCATCATCATCATCATAAGGGGCACCTGCACCAGTGAAGGCCTTTTACATCGTGTCGAATAACTACGGGGTGTCCCCAAATAAGACGTCCGGCGAATCTATAAACAGTGAACTTCTGCGGTATGACTCATCCAGTAGCAATTTCTTTGAATAAGTGTTTTACTGGTCGCATTTTTCCAAAAAATATTGCATGACTGTAGCATCAGCACAAAAAAAACGAGTCGATTTGTTTTTCTTTTAATGGCCAGTTCGGAGGTAAAAATCTGTTGCATAAATGTGACCAGTAAAACATTTAAGAGCAAGCGCTGTTCAAGAAATATTCCTACTTGTTGCGCGAAGCAGCCAAATTTTGCTGGCCATTTTAGCGAGTAAAATGTTTTTTGAAATACCCTATATACTACGAAACTTCTGGACTGGATGCGCAGGTGCGCCAGAAGTGTTCATTTTGAAAGTAGTGCACAGGAACAAATCATGGCTCCGTAATCAGAACCTTTTTAATATTTTCATTTTTTCATAATACATTTATAACGAACAGGTATACCAGCAATTATCAATGCAACGGTTACAAAACACTTACACTTCAAAAAAAGTAAAGAGTGAACATACAAGCACTCGTGACGTATCTGCTCGCTCATTTCATCGTACACTGCTGTTTTTCTTTTTTTTACATTTCCCTAACGCGACCACTTACAAAATCACTCACAAAGAAAGAAAAGGAAACAATGAACATGTCTTATCAATACCAACGCGTGCATAATATCAACAGAGAATTTCAGCCTTTTGCGGAGATATTCAACTAAGAATTCCTACGAATGATATGTCAAATAATGCTACGGAAAAGAGATGTAAATTACATTTTGTATACGTATAAATAGTTGAATTTGTAGCCTACAACAGAGAACTGGGGCTAGCGATCCAAGACCATTTTACACTTCAGACTTCACAGTGGTTTTCTACACTCTGAGAACACGGAAATTGACGAGGGGCGTCAAAATCGCTCCTTTATTCAGGCTGTGAAATTATGCAGTTGAAAGCCTTCCGGACATTCAAGTGTTTGAGATTTGACAATTCCTTCTTAAAGCGCTACAAAATACAGTGCTCAAGAAATTGTCATCGCATATTTGACGGGACATTCCCTTCGATCTTTCTGCACCGAACACCAATTCTTTCAATTTTTTTTGCAGTTCCTGGCTTTGCAGAATGGACAAGTATCTCATTGTCTGTTGAATTGCCCAGAAATCCTCCCGGCCACTGCGATGCAGCCGATGACCATCCAACCCGCCATGGCGGAACCTCTGCGCCCTCCATGGACACTTTGTGTGCCATAAGCGCTGCTACTGCTGACACACCCAGGTCTGCGAGTTTGTCGGCTGCGAATGAAGGAAAGGTCCTGGAATCAGCTTCAAAGAATGGGGGTGCCACAACTGGAAAACCAAGCACTCATGGGCGTCTTGAACAGATTCGGCCGGGGCCCACTAACGGCAACGGCGGACGAGGGTTTCGGAAGAGTTGGCAATCAACCTACAGCTGGTTTTCCTACAATGCACAAACCAGTAAGGTGTATTGTGACATCTGCGTACGTGCTACTGACAAAAAGCTTCCACTCCCGCGTACATCCCGACACAAATACTCGCTGATCGCTTTTGTCGAAACTGGCATCCAGAACTGGAAAAAAGCTTTGCAAAGGTTTAAAAGCCACGAAAATTCGGCATTGCATCGCACAGCTTCCACAGCTCTGACAGCTTTAAACGTGGGGCTGAATGTGGCATCTGCTCTCTCAGAGTCTAAGCAAAGCCAAATGAAGGAAAGCCGTAAAGCTCTGATGGCTATATTGTCACCCATTCGCTTTTTGGCTTTGCAAGGTCTGGCGCTGCGAGGACACGATGATGACGAGGGGAACTTGAAGCAACTGTTACTGCTGCGCGAAGCCGATGTGCCGGGACTAGCAGCATGGCTAAATAGAACAGGCTATAAATGGATCTCCGGTGACATCCAGAACCAGATGCTCGAGTTAATAACACACAGCATGCTTCGCTCCCTAATGAAAGAAGTGCAGGGGGCAGCGTTTTATGCGGTTATTGCTGATGAAACTTCTGACATAACTACGCAAGAGCAAGTATCCTTCTGCTTTCGGTATACTAAGGAAAACTTGGAAGTGGAGGATGTATTCGTTGGATTTTATGCAACTGCGGACACCAGAGCCCGTACTCTTTTTTCTATTTTGAAAGATGTGCTTTGTCGATTCAATCTTCGGATTGAGAACTGCCGTGGGCAGTGTTATGATGGGGCTGCAAATGTTTCTGGCACAGAGCGGTGGGCTTCAGGCCCTTGTTCAAGAGATAGAACCAAGAGCTTTGTATGTGCACTGCCTTGTGCATACACTGAACGTGTCTTTGCAAGATTTGTGCACGAAAATTGACGTCTGTCGGGATTTTGTTAGCTTGTTTACGGACCTCGTCAATTTTGTTAGAACTTCCCCAAAGCGTCTCAGCTGGTTCCAGCAGTTTCAGAAAGAGGAAAATCCTGCACTCAGACAGTTTTGCAAAACTAGGTGGACGTTAAAGGCGCGCTCTCTCCGATCTGTCTCCGCTAACTACTCCAAACTAACCAGATTCTTTTTTACTCTTTCTTCGGAAGAGAAAAATGACACGGGCGCCAGAGCGAGCTTTACGCAAAAACGCTTCAAAAGTTCGACAGCTATTTTCTACTGAGGCTCATGCTTCTTGTCTTTGAGAGGTTGGAAAAGTGTCAACTCCGCTCTCCAAAAGAAGAGCCTACAGTTCACCCGTGCACAGCATTTAGTTAAGGCTGTTGAAGAGAGCATCGGTGAACAGCATTTTTAAAGCAATGGGAAAACTTATGTACTGTCGGCCGCAAAAGTTTGCGGGATCTCCAGCGCGTGGCGGAGCGGCGCAAAACTGCATTGCTGACATGCCTACCGTGACGCGGCAAGGTGTTGAGGTTATCTGCCACGGCATCCGAGATCAGATCCAGCAACTGCGCACTGTCCGTCCCTCCTTCCCGCGTCCCACACCCCCACACCGGATGCGCTCCCCCCTCCCCCTCTCTCTCCTCTCCTAAGCTCACCCCCTTTCTCTCCTCTAGGAATCCTCTACCCCACAGAGCGGCCTCCGCGTCCCGCACCCCGACAGCGGATGCGCGTCCCCTCCCCTATCTCTCCTCTCCTACGCTCACCCTCTTTCTCTACTCTAGGGATCGTCTACTCTACGGAGCGGCTCCGGCGTCCCACAGCGCATGCGCGTCCTCTCCCCCCTCTCTCCTCTAGGAATCCTCTACTCTACTGAGCGGCTCCCGCGTCCCACACCCCCCACAGCGCATACACGTCCCCTCCCCCTCTCTCTCCTCTCCTACGGTCCCCCCCCGTCCTCTGCTCTAGGAATCGTCTACGAAGCGGCGCGCACGACAGGTGGTCCGACAGCTGCATACTCCTCTGGTGGCGCCACGGAAATTCCGCGGTATGAAAATGACTGAGCGCGCGCGCCTCATTCTCTCTCCTGTGCAGCGCCGCGATAAGCGCCCGGACCGCTGCCGTGAAGTGAGAGCGGCGACGTTCCTCCCGCTCAAGCTAATTATCTCCCCGCTGCTTCGCATCCACACATGGTTCCCTTTAGCGGGAGATGGGGAATTTTTTTATTTACACTATTCACTCGACAAACATCTTCAGCTGGTAGACGCTGTATTTTGAATGCGACAGGCGCCATTTTCTTTTTACGCTGTGGGTAGAGTAGTCTGCTACGGTCGGTTGCAACGTCATGAAACAAAGCAACGAGCTATAGCTAACGGCAGCGTAATATGCTTATTACTACATTTAATTATTCTCGGAGGTATATGAAGCTTGTAAACGCATGTTTATTTTTTTTATTACTACTCTACAATTGCTCACTACAGAAGAAAATGTGATCGACATCATCAAGTCAAATGTCATTCGGGAACTGAATGCCTTCACTACCGAATGTCATTTTCTGTGCCCGTGTGACACGGGTATCACTGGGATGGCACACAAACGGAATGTGTGCGTGTTTTCCGTTTTTTTAATTTTTGCCGCGAATCGCAGCAAGACGCGAGACTAATCTGCCTCCGTTCGCATACTTTCGTACTTTCGCGCGCTTTGTGCATCGTGCAGACGCCATCGGCTTTCCAGCGCTTAAATTGACGGACACTTTGTAAATTCCAAAGTGTGTTCCGCGAAGAAGGCCTCTAGATATCACGGTGGAGATAAGTTCGTTGTTTCGGTCGTAGACGCGGGATGCAACCTGGTTAATTCAGCCTCGATTTATACTAAGATTGCCCATGTGGCGGAGGAAGCGGCGATCGCTCTGGCTTTTCACAGCGCCATAGATACCGCTGTTGTCTTCTCGGACTCGCGCACGGCAATTAGATCTTTCTCGAACGCCCTTGTATCCGAACAGGCGTATCGTATTGTGACCAAAGCACTTCAAGGAATCTGGGAGTGCAGCAAAGGTGGGTACCACATCACGTGGTTCCCAGCCCATCTAGACAACTCACTTAACCCGCTCGGATGTAACCCTAGCGAGCAGGCTCACCGAATAGCGCGCGATTTCACGTACCGCGCTGTCGCGGATAGCCAGGCTCGTAACGAGGTCGACATCTCTAAAGATCCGTTAGGTACTTTTCATGAAACTGTTTTCCACTACCGTCTGGCCAGGAGAAGATTTCCACCTCCCCACCCCAAATTGAACAAGCCCCAGGCAAGCACACTCAGACTTCTCCAAACCCGTTCATATCCTACTCCTCGGTCCCTTAATAGGATAGACCCCCACTATTCACCGTCGTGCCTCAAATGTGGCCACGGCTCATGTTCTTTCGCTCATATGCTCCGGCTGTGTCCAGCCCTTAATGCCTCGCTACCCATCACAAAGGAACGAGCAACAGTCTACACTCCCAACTCCAGGCCGTCCAGAGGGCCCACGTCATCGCGACGGAACTTCGACTTCCGGTCCCATCGTGGGCGGAGCCACCGACTTGATCTGGGGGGGGGGGGGGGCTCTGGCTCCCCTCAATATCAGTTCCTCAGGACTCCAATAAAGTTCTTGTCATGTCATGTTCCGCGAACGCCTGTGTTTATTGAGACGGGGTCGGTCAGAATGGAACGCGATGCGCGCGTCTCCCTCCTTGCATGATTGGAAACGCTGGGCACCGCGACGCTATTGCAAGCAAAGCGCGAGCGCTGTAGAGTCCGACGCGACCGGCGTCCGTTTGCGCGCCCCGTCGGCCACCTGGCACCATGCCAGAAAAGGACGGGCGGACACGGCGGTCAACGGACGGTTGGACGGACATGGACGGACGGACGGACGGACGGACGGACGGACGGACGGACGGACGGACGGACGTGAGTATGAGACATTAAAGGATTTCGCCTTATAAATAAGGTCGAACGCATGCCGGAGAGTGACGCTGAGCCGACCAAACTCGGCCCTCAGCATCAGCATTCGGCTGCTCTCTCCTCGCGATATCACCGACGCCGGCGGGTCTGGCGCGACAGAAGCGCTCGCACAGCACATGGTACTTTGCACTCGCCCGCAAGCCTTCCCGGTTTTCCTTTCCAACTAGCTCCTATCGCACCACAGAAGCATGAGGCAGTGAGGAGGGTGGATGCGGTCGCCATACGTCTAGACTAGCGTGGTCTAGACTGAACGTCGCCGGTGCTGCGACGTCTCCAGACGGGTTGCAGTCGCGTTCTGACCCGTCTTCCGGCCGCTTGCATGGCAAGCGCTTCGTGGTCAGCCTACATACGCGTTTTTTTGTGCCAAGCAGGCTCTTCTATTCCGAACCCCGTAAGTTCCGTTATCTGAAGCGTATGTGCAAATATGTCCCATGTTGTTGGTGCAATCTATGTGAAACGAGATTAGGGTGTGCCGCTTATTCAGCAAATGTAATGTGGGATGATACGGAATGTGGCGCCAGCGACAGTGGCACTAACCTCGACTGAAGAAAGGGCCGAGACTTGAGGATATTCGTTGTATCTGTAGGGTCTGCTTCGTAGATAGGAAATTTTCACAAACACCATGCGGGGAAAGGTTAAGAGTGTCGTAAAACATGCTGTGAAACGTTCACTTTATAGCGATCCGATAAAAGCGCTTCAAGATTATAGCATAAATGATTGAATGAATGATAATGACGTGCCCTTTAGGCGAATCAGTTTTGTTTGTTTGTTTGGTTTCTTGAACGGAGTGATGTGTAAGCTGGGTTCTTGTATATTGTAGGTAATCAGCGCAACTTGGTAATCTCTCAAAAAAACACTCTCACATTGACACACGCATTCACTCAAGAAACACACACCCCACATAGCGCTCATTTTTGTACAACAGATAAGCATTTTATTCATTGCTGAAGAGCCACGACTAATTTGGTCAACTCCGGGCTGCCCAGAAGGCCCACGATGCGGCGGTGAGGCTTGGCCTCCCTGTCCCAACGTGGGAGGGGCCCGCAATCTGGCCCCTATAAAAACGGGGTGAAGATTCTTCCAGACACAAATAAAGTTTGTTACCTGCCTACCTATGTAAGGTTTTTCCATCCATTCATGTACACAATCTTGGGTTATGAAATTGCACAGTGGGTCATGAATGACGGCATAAGGTCACGAAGTAAATGTAAAATCGTGAATTTTGTTAGCGTGCAGCCACACATCGTACACGAGTGTTTTTATATAGTATTGCCCCCAAAGAAGTGCCGCCGCTGCGGTCTGGAAGCCAATAAGCTACCTCGTGCTCAGCAGCATAGGCGTGCGCAGGATTTTCCATAAGGGGGGGGGGGGCGAGGTTTCCCCGCAGCGCCTCCCCCCCCCCCCCCCCGCCTATGTACCAACGAACTTTCATTGATGTCCTCGGGCTCATAATGTAGTGCGGAGACGGGATATGGTTCGAAAGCGTTTATTTCAATAATATTGAATTGTAACATATACAAAGTATTATTGAGCGGTTGTTTTATTTTCTTGCGTAACGTCGGCAAAGAAGGCAGTCGCTACGCAGCTGAGGCATCAATGTCACAGCACGCGTACAAAGCATATCTATCCTTTCTAAACCACAGACAGATATCAAACATCTGCCTTCTTTAACAGCAGAAAAAAATGGAAAACTATTGCCTCTACTTGACTTGGCTATTACAGACAATACAGTACACAAACAAGGCAAACGCATGCGTGCACCTTCACACGGTGCAAATTTTCATATGATGTCCCCGACGTTCATACAGAGAACGAAGAATGCAATCCAAAACACAACGTCAAGGCAACGCTTAAAAGCAAGAGAATATACCGCAAATAAAAAATACAGTAAACAGCAAGTTACAGTATTTAGTCATTAATGAAAACAAACGCTATGATATGCAAGCTTTCTCCTTCTGAGCATCCGAATGCACACTTGAAACTCTTACTTTTTTGGCACTTGGTGAAGAGCACATAATAGAAAAAAGGGCTATAAATAAGTGACAATCTTATCCGTGACCTCGCGCACAGCAGCTCAAAACCATGCTGTCGTCAATGCTGCACCTTGTTTAAAACGGCAGTGCCCATGTCGAGTACGTTCACATCAATGTCATGCAAATATTTTACAAAGCGCCAGTCACAGTGGACATGCAGAAGCTTCGCTTTCGAAGATGATAAGATTTTTTTATGGCTGCCATCTACGACGAGCAAATCGCCACAAGCTGTGACTTTAGAAAATAGCAATGCGCAGAAACTTCAGTTGAAGGAATGCAGACACACGCAGTGCTGCTATGCAGAAAGATCCCGCCGGCGGGACTTTCTTGTCAACCAGCACCTGCTCCGAGGGAGGGAATTGGGGGCGGGGTGCTCGCAGTGACGTCACACTGTTTGCAAACAGGGGAGAGGTCTATTCTTTCAGCAAAAGCATCAATCATGGGGTAAAAAAAGCTGACACGAAGCTCTTCCTCATTTGTTTTGTAAAAAACTGACTTGCGTAGTTCATGTCAGCGCTCCTAGACACCTTCCTCTGTCTCACATCAGGAATACCGATTCCACGAGTCTGGCATATATCTGTGGCACCTTGAAACACCTTTGTAAAGGCACTCTCGTCCAGCCTCATTTGTTTGAGTGCTACTTGGAGATTTCTCACTTCCTGGAACGCAGTAAGAAGATTTATTTTTGGATCCTGGAGCGTGCGGCTAACCTTGAGGATCATCTGCAGCACAGGATGGGCCATTTCCATACAGAAGTGAAAGTCGAAGCTCTCCACTTGTGCAAGAAGGCCTTTGCTTTTGCTCGCGTTTCGGGATGCTGCGTGTTGTCCATGATTTCTACTACAGCGTCTACCAAGGCGGTGTAGTTATCCCGGACTGCTTTGACAGCTTCTGCCCGGCAAGCCCAAAGATTTTAGCGTTGTTAGCCCTGTGCCTAACGCCGAAGATATGCGTTCAAAAATTGCGTGACGCACTGGACTCCATTCTATCAAGTTGTATGCAAGCTGCAAAGTACCGAAGAAGTCAAAAAGTATTTTGTTCTCGGCCCTTGACAAACAAGCGTCAACGAGAGCCAGGTTCAGACAGTGAGCTTAACAATGGACGTATAATATTTTCTTGTTTTGCTCCTTGCATTTAGCTTGCACCCCTGAAATGTGCCGTGCCATGGCAGCAGCGCCATCAAAGCAAACAGAGTTTACTGATGCCCATGCGATTTTGAGACCACCGAGAACACGCTCCAGAGCCGACAATTTTGAGCTGCTGTCAACGCTAAGAAGTCGCTCTAGTGCAGTGAACACTTCTACGGGCCGGTTATTTTCCTCACTGAAGTACCTTATTAGCTGCTCGTGGTGTCCGCAGTCACTAGTCTCGTCACATATGAGAGACACAGTTTCGCCTTCCAGGCATTGGGTACTTGATTGCATCATCGCAGCATGCTGAGATTCAATGAGGTCGTTCTGCATTCTATTGCTAGTGTACAAAGCGTTTTTCGGTCCAGGGTCAAGGTGACTGCAAGACAGGATCGTATTGCTTCAAGAGATTAACGATCTCTAAGAACAGACCTTTTTCTGTGCTTTTCTCGCTTTCTTTATGGCCTCTAAAGGGTCTGCCACCCTTCTCAAGTACAATTACAACGTCAACAATACGCTGTAAAAATTCTCGGTTTCTTTTTCGTTTTTCTTCTCTCAAAACGACACGCTTCTCATAATTCTCATGTAGCAATTCACCAACAGATTTACATTTTCGGTAAGAGTTCCAGCACAGAATGCTATTCAAGTGACTTTCGGACTTTTCATGAAGCCTGAACTTCTCTACGGCTTTCTTCCATCTGTTGAAACCCACGGAGACGAATGATGGATCTGAACGACCCTTCCACACTGCATTCTGCTGCGGAAAAGCGCGGCAGTAGAAGCAAAACGCAGCGTCTTTCTCGATGCTATATTCAAGCCAGTTAAACTAGTCGTACCAGCGCACGCGCAACCTTCCCGTTTCGTTTGCTGTCTGTTTTGGCGGGTAGTTATCCAAACGAGGCTGAATAGGACCATGCATAAGCCTGGTGCGCCTGTCATTGTGATGGTCGTCGGACGGCAACGGCCGCAAAGGGTCATCGTCACTCAGTGCGCAGCTCAGGGTTTCCCTAGTAGAGCACTGTTCTTCGTCACTGTTGAGTTCAGTCGGGATGTTGTCGTCTCCTTCGCAGGAAGGTGATCCCTGAAGAGGAATGCCCTCAAGGTGCTGATTTCCGGCCACACGGTCGGATGGTTCACGGTCAGTCTCACATTCATGTGGCTCTGAAAGGAATTTCGGTCTTGGCCTCACGCTACGAATATTACTAAATTGGACGCTAACAAGCATTTTCTGTAAATTTAAACGCAAACATGAAAATGAACAGCTACCTGTACGAAGGAGCCAAGCTCGTAGCCTGTCTCCTTGCGCTCTCTCTTCAGCCAACTTGTTTTGTCGGGAGTGCCGAAACTGAGCTCCAGAAAGCTTGCTCAATGCCATGGCATCGCTTTCTGCACAGAAAATAATTGGAAAAGCTTGATGAACTCCGGTAGGCATGGACCCAGAATGTTTTTTTTCGGGGGGGAGGGGCAACTCACGATAACTTTCCTTGGCGAATCAGTGGAAGATGGGCCCATTTACAAGTAATGACGAGTAAACCTGCAAGAGAAATGAAACAAAGTGTAGTACACAGGTGCGCCTGTGAAATACACCTCTCCTTTGTTTGAGAAACGAGGAACTGAATCAAAGGGACTCCCAAAGAAATGAATTGCGAATAACGCGGCGAAGAACAAGTAAAGAAGAAGCGAGAAAGAAAAGTAAGTGTTTCTATGAGCACTTTATTCAATTAGGTCGGGAGGAATTATAGAGAAAAATATATTTGCGAAATAGTCATAGTTGTTTCGAATTTGTTTACTGCGCTGACATGTCATTTGGCGAAACCGACCTACAAGCGTGTCAAACAACGACATGCTGGCGCTTTCACAACACCCGAATGAAGACGGCGAGTGGGAAAAGAGCACGCGAGAGGCTAACCTTTGTTAGACGCGTTTGTAGCATATTGTTTCGTTAGGCCGCACGGTTGTCGTTCGCCTGTCGTGCGGCCCGAAATTGCGCACGCTGCAGCGGTTACATGGATGCAATTTATGAAAATCTGAAAATTTATGTGCATGTCTTGCTAATTGTGAGGTAAGCTAATGTCAGTAACGATCGTTAGCGCGAGGCGCATAAATGCAGCAAGAAGCGCACATCGCGCACATGATGCGCGCAGTGCTTGCCATCGGTATACATGTCTGCCGTCCCGCGCTTACATCCCTGCGGTTCGCTGTTCGAGCTATACAGGCTTATTGACCCCCACAACACACGCGATGAAACTATAGTTAGTCGGGCAAACACTGAAGCACATATATATACCCTAAACGACGACTTTTCTAACAAAGAATTGAACTGCTCTGTCGGCTTTGCCAGGCCGTGGGTTAGGTGAGGCCGCAAACCCCTAGCACGTTTCATTTTTTGATTGCTTGGTTTCAGATCTTGGGTACCGCATTATAAAGAACACTGAAACCGGCCTAAATACTAAGAGAAAAGATTCAGTGGGTGTACTTACCTTCAAGGGCTCACCTGTCCACCGGCGAGTAAACGAAACGTTTCCACAGGTTGTCAGCGGCGGCCGTCAGATTGCGGTGCTCGACCAAAAACAAGACCGCAGCGAGTCAGCTTCAAACTAGCACTGATATTAGGTGCGAAGCAGCTCTTTGACTAGCCTGTGTAACGCTGTCCCTCCGTAAGTCCGTACGAACGCGCCGCAACGCGCTCCCCTCGCGGCAGGTGTTGGAGCGGTGCCAAGTAGGTCACGCCGCAGCTGTGCGTTGACGTCACGCTCCCTCGCAGTGCGCACTGATGTCACTCTCTCCGTCGCCTGCCGCGACCTCGCCGCAGCGCCCGCAGCTGCCGCCTCGTCCGTTCGCCCGCAACACCTGCCGCGTTAGCGCCGTTCAACCCGTGACGCCACCCATGCGCAACGCTGCTGCTTCTTATCCCATCAGGGTTCTCTTTGGGAAGATGCACCTAATTTTTAAGCTCACGTTAATTATTATATTACTTTCTAAGATAACTTCAGATGGATTCACAATATTTCGATTCATAGAAAAACCGGCAGGCCTGCGCGCAACGCGCAGCACAGCCACAGCGAAAGCTGGGGGGAGCACCATTTCTAAAGCCCGTTGCAATCTATCGTGGGGCTACTAATACAAGTACGCTTGCAAGGTACCCACTACTCCATTAATTGATTGGGTGGCTGATGACGACGAAGAATTATGGCTGAGCCTTTTGTAATGGGTTGGAAGCATTCAACGACTCCCTCGTAATTCAATTCATATTGTGTGACGCCTGTTTACACAAATGGCATTCTGTGACGCCTGGTTGTCGTTTCACTCTTCTGCCACGTTATATTGCGCATGTTAACGCGGTTCCTTCCCGACATAATGCTTGTATAGGGTTTTTGTGCACCGGGTTTTCGAGCACAGGCATGGCTCAGTGGTAGAACACTGGGCTGGCACGGAGCGGACCCAGGTTCGAACCCCGTTCCATCCTGAACATTTTTTCAAGTTTTTTTTCTTATTTCGTGCGATAGCGGTTACGGACACCGGCGGCGGCGGCGGCAGCGGCGGCGGCGGACAACTGCGGCACCCTTGTTGTGATCTCATAACAGCTTTCGCTGTAAAAAACGTTTTGACGTTATCCTTGGGAACGCGGGCGGTAGAAAAGTTTTGTTTTCGCAGTTTATGCTCCACCGGCGCGTCGCGTTCCTATAGTATAGTTCCTTTTTTCGTTTACTACTGCGCGGGGTTCTCTTGCTCCCGAAACTTCTGATGTCGTTGAATGTGGATTGTGCGCGCCACAATTCTAAGTGTCATACTTTTGCGAAAATGGGGATGAACCGGAAAATCTACCCTGTGTTCTCAGTGCATTTCCATGTATAACTACACCAACGGAAACTCAAGCAAGGCGTGTGATACAGCCTTCAAAACGCGGGTTTACCGATGCGTTTTTCCATCGGCCTATTGTAGTGTGTTTTCTGTAAGGGAGACAAACGAGTATCAAAATAGTCTAAACGTTGTAAGATGGTAAAACTTCAATATTAACAATTATAATATATGTTGCGGAAATACGTAGAATTGCGAAAGGAATTCAGCCACAGTGGTATTTGCCGCTAACTCACGTCGGCTTATTAAATGCCCGCGAGGCCGGCCCGAACATGGAGCCCCTCACGTCGACCGGATCCGGGAGACTCCATGTCCGGGCGATGCAGGTAAGGTAGATGGTCACATGGAACTATCACGGTTAGACGATACGCAAGGACGCGGAGAACGACTGCAGTTACTGTGCAACCAGCTTGCTTGTAGTGACACATGCAGTCATCACCTCCTAAACTTTAAGAGAGAAAAGAAAACGAGTAAGTGTTAAGGTAACATAAACAAAGGCTCTCCGAACTGCGACACACATGTGGAGTGGCCTTGCTCCGGCTTGTAACGCGTGGATGACATGCACACTGTGTAACGATGCCCGAGTATCTGTTGCCTCCCTGGAGTTATTCTATCTGGTGAAAACATCGCAATACCAGCAGCAGCAGCCAGTAAACCCTACGAAAACAAGCGTTACAGTAAGTGTTGTCGTGAGTGTTTCTAGTGCAGCTCTATGTTACCGGGGAACGGCAAGCACTGGCACAAAGAATCGGTTAAATGCGGGTATGGCAAATGGTAATTTACACAACCCTCCAGTAGCGGTGGTTGCACGCTAGCAAAACATTTTTTTTAATTAGGAATTTTTTTGGCACGAAATAAGTTCTACGAGGTTTTAGAATGATAGTTCTTGCAACAGTCCACGCGAACCTGATCGATGTTTGGCTTTTTGTGCCCTTTTAACATTGACCATACCGGCCCGACAGAGAAAGTGCATGGGGCGGACTTGGCGACCCCCCCCCCCCCCTGGGTGCCAGTCTGCCCCCGTGCGCACGCCTATGCTCAGCAGTGCATCACATCGAGTGAACTACCGTGGCGGGTGGCAAATACCAATTCACAGCAGATAGCTGCTCTTACATCTGCTTATATTGGCTAGGGAAGTGCACGGAACTGTGCAGATTGGTTGGTCGTGTTCTTGGGGTGTAACGCTATCAACTACGATCATGATGATGATGATGATGATGACGATGATGACGACCTATATGTATGGCTCACACTCACTTTGGGTGATTGGCCAAGAAACGAATTTATAGGTAAAAGTGATCACATATGAATTGTATGACTAATGAATTACGGTGGATTAGTCACGAATCGCATGGACGTCTTCTTCCACCTTCTACAGGTTGTTTATCCGGCACATACGCCATGGGATCATAGATTTTCGGCGGGCTGCTCAAAATGTCTTTGCTGTATCGATACCTGAAGTTGGCATGGAAATCTGCGCATCATTCCATTGGAACTTCTACACACTCTTGGGGAATGTGGACTGCAATCTTCGTGAGACTAAAAGTGTCTGCAACCAGTAATATCTTCCTTCCTGGTATAGTACTTAACTGTGAGCTTATACTACCATTCACTGAAATCGGAAACATCACAGTGAGCTCGTATTCCAGAGCAATTCTGGAGATCCGGGGCATTCTCTGTGGTGCGATGAATAATTATACCTTATACACATCCATGAATGATTCGGCAACGTTATATACCAGTTGCTGATGGCATTCTATAAATATGTGTGCTATAATAAAGGTTGCAATGGGCAACACGGTGTTACAGGCTTAGAGATTACTAATTGTCAGTCGAGCGAGGAGAAAGCTGCATGGACTGACAACTTTAGGTGAAATATAGAGCTGGTGTAGAATTACGAGGTCTCAATAACAAATACATACTGAGCAGTGGCCAGTCAATTCAAGCTGCTCGCTTTGGAATAGGGTACTGTACAGCTCAGGTAATAGTAGAAGAATAAAAGTTCTCCTGGATTATGATCTTTCGCATAGCACAATAAGTTCACTGAGTTGCACATGAAATAGTGGGTTTGATAAATAATTCCCCTTAGTATGCATTGGATTCTGTTGAATTTATTTTGCGTATACGTGCATAGGGAAACGTTTGAGACGAGGTGCATCCACAGTTAGTGCAAGTACACTTGTATTAAATGTAAATGTATATATATTTCCATAGATAACAGGGGTCAAGATCCCCTGCCAGCCAACGCGGCCTATCGCTTTAACTCTTGAAGGTATGTTTGTCAAGAAACAAATAAGTAAACTGCACTAAACAGGAACGTGAAAAATCACATTTAATATATAGCAAAACGTACATTTTGCAACAAAACATGACTAAGAATGTAATAAAGAACTTGTTCCGGACGAACATCTTCATACACTTCTCAATGTAACATTCTGGGAATGTGTAAGCAACGGAGACCATTCGTACACAACCGCAGAGGAGGGAATGATTTTAGTGACCTTCAAAGAGCGATTTGTGTCAAAATGCTATTGAATTAAAAAAAAAACTGACTAAGCTCAATTGCGTAGATACATTAGGTAGCATGCAAGAGGAGAGCCACATAGAAGAGCGTAGATAAGTAAAATAAAGCGCGCGCACACGATTTCATAGTTTGGTGAAATGGGAACAGAAAACATTGAACCCGATAAAATCAATTCTCTACAATTTTACAGTGCTATAGGGATACTAGAAAAATGTATCCAGTACCACATAAGAACCTTCTCATCAATGGAATCTGCGGCGCTACGCAGACTCCAGACAAACACATACACCAACTTACACAGGCTACATTTATTCTACCCCACAGCATACAGAGATATATGTCCGTGGTGTGGGACCACGCCAACTCTGTTCCACATCACGTGGGAGTGTACACAACACAATGAAGAACACCACAACATGAACAACACGGAGGAATAATGGGAGGCACTGCTGTCCAGCTCGGCCTTTGAGGATCAGCTTTGGCTGGTCCAACGGGCAGAGATGATGGCAAGGGCCAGCGGAGCCCTAGAATAGGGGCCCGACGGTTTGCAATGCCCCGCCTTATGCAAAAATAAAGTTTTTGTTCTCTCTCTCTCTCTGCAGGAAGAACATTCAATTTGTCTTAACAATGTTGACACTGTAGATACATACAACAAACACAAACCAAGCACAAGGGATTCGCGTCTTCTAGCACGGCACTAAGCACACATTGTTTCAACGTGAAATGCTTGAAATGGCACTACGGGAAGAGTAGGCGAGATGAACTACCGTAATAAATAAAATACATGAATGCCCAAGTCATAAAATATAACAAACTGACGGGCTTGAAATAATGTAATCAAGAAAACAGCTTGCATATTGCATTGACAGTGAGTCAAGGATACTTCACGTTCAGAGGACGGCATGCATTCATAAAGGTTTGCCTTGAAGGCAACTTCATTTGGCTGTTGTGGAACGCTGGTGCTACGGCTTGCTTATATTGGAATGGTTTATGACTAGCTCTTACATAACCTCGAACTTTGACGGAAGGAGGACGACTTGACTAGGTTCTCGGGCTTATATGCGTGGCACTGTTACTAAGTTAAATTGCGAATCTGTTTTAAAGGTTTTAAATTGCGAAGTGTAGACAGATGTATTTCAGAACGTAGGAACAGCTGTTAATTGCAACGGGTTCTTTCATAGAAGTGATACTTGCGGTCATTCTCACTCACTTTTTTTAAATGGGGATTACAATGTCGTGTCTACACGCATGTTTTTACGTGTTATCAATTTCTTAATAATGCTGCGCTGCGTACAGTATCAAATGTTATATAGATGACCACAGCATGGCCTTTTTCACCATCTCGACCCTAACTAATGTTTACAAGCAAGCCCGCGAACATCACGAAGTTTCAAGCTGCCCCAAACTATAGAGTCAAGCTGCCTGATACACCTTGAGCCTCTTCAATCAGTCACGTTTTCGTCGTTTCCTCGACGCCATGAGCTGCATAAGTCTGTTTACAGCTCTTCGTCGCTCTCATTTTGTTTTTGTTGTTCCGGTGGTTCTGAAAAAAAAATGCATATGTGGCTAGTACATTCCCAATGGCAGCTAAGCGGTAGCTACTTCTCATCTAAGATTCAGAGCGCTTGATCACATTGACTTCTCAGTAGCATATGTACGAATTCCATCATATTCATCGCGCGCAATGTCGTCATTCTGTTTGCACGCATTACGAAGGAAATTGTATTAGGTGCCCGAAAAAGTTTCCGAGGACTGAGATGCAATAGAACTAAGTCTTTAAATTGTCGACTGAGTATGCGTAACTTTTTGAGTGCCTCCACATAAGTCAGAATACTAAATAAATATTTCAGCAACCATACCGCATAATCAATTTGCGACTGGTCTATGTTCCGACTTGGAAGGCTTATTAGTTTTATTGAATTCAAAATTAAGCACATAATATTGGCGATGACATCCTTTTTGAGCAAAAGTACAGAAGGTACGAGTAGGAAGAAATTTATAACCAAGCAATCTCTTAAAATATTATTAGCTAATCATAAGTGATGAAATAAAACGCACACGCCGTCGTCAACGCGCGCAAGGAAATTCGAGATAAATCGTGGAAACTTGAGGGAGAACTACATCTTTTGACAGGCGACAGGCCTAAGCAAATCGATAGATTAAATTTTTGTAAAGATGTACATGAAGAAAGAATTGTGGAAAATTGGGCTTGTTGGTTGAACATCTGAAACACTTCGTAGCGCAGGAAACACGGACACAAAATAATGCACCAGATGACATACGAGCGCTCGTATGTCGTCTGCAGTCTTATTTTGTGTCCGTGTTGCCTGCGCTACGAAGTGTTTCAGATATACTGAAGACGGCGCCTGATGGCTATAGACTGTTTGCTGGCCTAGTTGGTATTTAATTCAGGACATAACTTAGCCGTGAAATAAAAACACACACAACGGGATGAATAGAATCAGAGGACGAGCGTCTTTCCAACTGAAGTGGTTCGGACATTAACCCAGAAATAGACAACATACATGCGCAGTCTCATCGTAACTTTAGACTATCCTGCGATCAAACAATCTCTTTTCCGACGCTTACCTTGTAAAAGACGTATCCTTGGTAATACTCGTTCCTTTCTTTTTATATGATACACTTCCATTAGCTCACGTGGAGTCTGATACTTGCTTCTGCCTAAAATCTCAATCTTTTTAAAACGTGGTGCACACTTGCAGGTTTTGGCATTGCTTTGACTTATTACGTCGTGCCCTCTCTCATTAAATATAGTAGTCCAGGCTCCCTGCGTTCATTTATACAGCACCCGGTCTACCCGATGTACGAATTGCCACAAGAGAGGAGAATTTCATAAACCACGCCTTTGAACTGAAGAAAAGTGATGTAGTGGCCTAACTGGTATAGATTCATGGCGAAGCTTGGCGCTTGGAAAAGTAGACGCAGAGAAGAAGACAAGGCGCTGACTGATAATAATAGTATCTGGGGTTTTACGTGCCAAAACCACGACATGATTATGAGAGACGCTGTAGTGGTGGGTTCGGGGAAATTTTGACCATCTGGTGTTCTTTAACGTGCACTGACATCGAGCGCTGACTGAAAACTGAAGTTTATTGAAAAGAAGATCAGATTCTTACCCTTGGCAAGGACGTCACATCAAATCAACCAAGATATGACATCCCGTGATCACCCAAGAACAAAACGATATCCAACAAACAATTCTAACTTGCGTGAAAACAGAAAGCTGAAATTGTGATCGTCGAAGCTAATATCCACGATACTGCATACTCAAATTATCTCACAGGTTTTGGAGAAGGCATGCGTACTCAGAATCCGATAGATGTTGCGAAAAGTGGCTGACACACGTGCTAGTCTCCTCTTTAACCGTGGCAGCATCAACCAGTTTTATCGGAGCCTGAGTACGCACGCCTTGAATAAAACCTGTGAGATAAATTCCGTATGCAGTATCGCTGATATTAGATTTCGTGATGACAACTCCTGATTTCAGTTCTCACGCAAGTTAAAACTGTTTGTTTGACTTTGTTCCGTTCGTGGATGTTCACCTGATGTCATGTCGTAGTTGGTTTGTTGTAACGTTCTTGCCAACTAGGAGAAGCGAGTTTCCTTTTCGATAAACTTCAGCTTTCAGTCAGCACCTGTACTGTGCCTTCTTCCATGCGTCCAGTTTTCCACGTGCTAAGCCTCGCTATGCACCACGCTTTTGGCAAATTTCCCGTACATTTTGCCACGTTTCTTGCCACATGGCAAGGGATGGCATGGTGCATTTGTCAATGCAATGCAAAACGAGCACGTGTGAACCACGTTTTAACCCTTTCAGGGTCGAATTTTTTCGCGAAATGCGTGCCAAAAATGTGTAATTTTTTTTATTGCTGAAATAAATTCTTCAGACCATTCTATTTAAGAAAAAAATTATCCAAAATTTTTTTTTCGTGACCGTAAAGTGACAAAAAAATCATTTTGTATTGTTAAATACACATGGTTTATTCATAGTAACATCAAGCAAAATCCTAAACAAAACACTTTTACGATTTCTTATAAATAAAAATTATGCATTATAATAAACATAGCTCACAGACATACAAAAATAAGCGCACCAGAGTACTTTTCCGGTAAAAAATGCTTTTCCTCTATCACTAAACACTAGGGGAAAAGTCACCTTTGATCTGATCCGGATCGTCTCACCGCGCACGCTTTCAAGATGCCGCTCCTTCATCATCGTCCGAGCCTGAACTCGTAAATAAATCCTCGCCTGACGAAATGACATCCAATGAATCAGATTCGGCACTTGGGGAATAGTCCACATCGGAAGAATCGCCGCTCGACTCCCTATAGCACCAGAGCAACCGGCGAGCACTTCCGTAGCCTAGGCGAATAGCGTAACTGAGCGCACGGAAGAAACCTGTGGGGTTGTGCACCCGTCCGGAAAACAAAACGAGTGAAAAAGCTATAATAATTCTTCGTCTTATCGCCAACGAGACGGAGTTAGTTTTTCCGAGTTCCCGAAACAGGAAACTCAACCACGGCGGCGTCGTTTGTGTAATTTAGCGCCTCCCGAAACAGATGTAATCGCGCCCCGAGGAGCCATAAACGAGAGAGTCACAAGCGCTCACCCCTTGAGAGATTAGAAACCAAACAGCCATCAGCTTTGCGGGCGCGAGAAGCGATAACCAACGAAGGACGAAACCGAAACCAGCCGCACCGCATGCGCGCGTTCGGGTTTGCAAGCGAAAGCCGCCGTGCCGCCTTGGAAAGCAAAAAAGCAACAGAGAGACATCATCGGCGCGTGAAAAAAATTCCACGTGTTCCTAAGCGTGGCAGCACATGTCAAGCAAGAGAAGTGATCTAAAAAGGCGCGCGTTTTAAACCAGCCGCACCGCGGGCGCGCTCAGATGCGCAAGCGATAGCCGGTGCCGTTTTGCGAAGCATAAAAAAAGCAACAACGGAGCGACACCGGCACATGAAAAAAATTTCACAGTTTTTCGAAGCATGGCAGCACATTCCAAGCAAGAAAAATGATAAAAAAAGGCGCGCGTTTTAAACCAGCCGGACCGCGAACGCGCTCGGGTGCGCAAGCGGTTGCCGGAGCGCCGCTTTGCGAAGCTAAACAAAAAAACATCGGAGAAACATCGGCGCATGAAAAAAATTCCACGTGTTCCTGAAGTGTGGCAGCACACGCCAAGAGAGAGAAATGATCGAAACAAGCGCGCGTTTTAAAGATAAAGGCCGTGCCGTACATGTACGGTGAAAACCATTTGGGCACTGTTAGGTGCTGCCGTACATGTACGGCGAAAACCATCAAAGGGTTAAGGAGATTAATATTTTAGGCAGAAGCAAGTACCAGACTGCGCGTGAGTTGATAGAAACGTATCATAAAAAGGAAAGGGGTAATTTGTATCAACGATACGTCTGTTACACGGTACACATAGGAAAAGAGATTCTACGACCGCTGGATAGTCTAAGCTCGCGATGAGATATCGCGCATGTATCTGGTCCATTTATTTCTGGTTTAGCGCCCAGACATAATCTGTCTGAAGGGACGCTCGTACTGTCGTTGTGTTTCTCCCTTTTACTTCGCTTTTGCTTCGAGGTTAAGTTATGTCCCCATGATATCAACTAGCTGTCGGCTTCATGAAGCTCTCCTGGTGGGCTACAGATACGCGTGAACACAGTGCAGATTTAAGTACGGACGCAATGCGAACATAACTATATGCCCAGCTGATTAAATAGGGGAACATTATGAAAAACACACGCACCCAAAAAAAGCAAAATGCGAGAGGATTTAGCGGCCAACATGGCAATGACGAAACTGTTCCACAAAAGGTGCTAGTATTAATAACATCGTATTGATTGTCGGACCAGTTGACTCGATTGCATCAGCATAGACATATGCTGTGACCCTCGTGCTATTGCTTTTAAAAAGCAGCCTATGAAACATGAACTGATAATTAATTTCATTTAGAATACGAGCACCACAACACTGCCACCTCTAGTTCCTAGAGACAATTATATTTTTACTACACTATTTCTTTAGTTTTTTCTATTTATGTGTCAACTTCTTAAGGTACTGTAATTCACAAAAACGAGCAACAAAAACGAATGCAACAAGACAAAAAGATTGTAACAAAACTTAACAGAAAGTACTCAGACTTTGCAAACTTCATCAGTTAAGCAACTTGTGGTATTCTGGAATTTCTCAGTAACTGGCTCAGAATAAAACAAAAAGATGCGTAGTATTACATGACATAACTACAGCCTGGTTACGTATAGAGAGAATTAAAAAAAAAACAACAACAACAATAATAAAATAATAATAATAATAACAATAATAATAATAATAATTCTTGTGGTTTTACATCCCAAAACCAAGATATGATTATGAGGGACGCCTTAGTGGAGGGCTCCGTAAATTTTGACCATCTGGTGTCCTTTAACGACCACTGACATCGCACAGTACACGGGCTTCTAGAATTTCGCCTCCCTCTAAACGTGTCCGCCGCGGCCGCGATTGAACCCACTACCTTCGGGTCAGCAGCCGAGCACCGTAACCACACCACCACCGCGGCGGGCAGATTATAAACAAGAGAGACGCCGGTAGTGTAAGCAGACCTGAAACATTCGCTTTGCTACCCTACACTACACTCCGAGCCTTTTTGCGAACACCGGAACACGCACTTTAAAGGGACCGACAACTGCCCAGAACATGAACTGAGATTACTCCACTGATGGAAAAATTGTGCGTCGCATTGACTCAAACCAACCCTTTTTTTTTCGTGAGAGATGGATTTATATTTTTATTTCTTCATCGAAAGACGCGAAAAATGACCTTTGGCGCCTCTGGTGTCAAATACATGAACAAATCGATGTACCCTGTCACGTGACCGTTGATTGCTGTAGACGGTCGAGGATCTTTTTGTTGGTACTGAAATATTGCTCGTTTCTTTATATTAAAATATATTACTCCATAAAAATGTATACATAGGCATGCGTTAGTAGTATGCATTAAAGCGGCGCTGCGTTCGCGTGACGTAATGATACCATGCTCGTCAGCGCCTCTTGAGCAACTTTTCAGCGTGCTCATGCAACCTTGCACGCAGTTTGCACGTCGCTAAGATTTTTGAGCGACATAATTTTGCTACCTACACTTCGTCTCAGAAATGACGCGCACTGCTACTCAGCGCGGCCGTGCATACGTGTAGTGACGTTTTCGGTGACTTGGCTTGGCTCGTCTATCGAGAGAGTAACGCCACCGGTACAAGCCACCCATGACACAGGCACAGGCAACCTTGGGCGCAGGAGCACACAACGCGGTATAAATACAGAGAAGGTGTATAATGCCACATCATCTCATTGTAGCAGGTTGTGACTTTCAAAAATAGTTGAAAAGCTCAAAATAAAGGTGGTTAAGCACAGTTACAGGAACTCCTGCGAAAGCATAACGACGACAGCTTTCACACATCGCGAGAAGGGCTGGCAACATCGCTATCAGTTCTCAGCGTTGCTGGAGGAAAGGTACATGTGTGTTTAGAGCCTTTCAGATCGAAAAATACTGCTTGTAAAATAACTACGTGCTTTTAGGACTAACTACTGCAGCTACAAACACTACGAAGGGTGAGCTTTCGGTCGCGCCGTAAAAAAATGGGTCCAGAAAAATCAGTTGTCGGTCCCTTTAAGCAGTTTGCACACACCGGAAAAGAGCGAAACGCGAGTTGCCAGACCACTTCTCCTCGCCCGGTGAAAGGGGTCTATGAGCGTGTACCATTACTGGATTAACGAGTCAGCACATATATATTTATCATAATTGAAGCAACCAATAACGCATACGCAAAACTGACTTCGCATGCTAATGCGTTCGATGCACTTTATTATTGTCAATGGAAAGTTGTGCTTCAAAAGATTACTGCATGCGCACTGCGGCTTTTGCTGAGTGAAAAGTAGAGTACTGTTGATACCAAATGACATACTAAAGGGGCCCTGCAACACTTTTCCAAGTAAGCACTGAATGGCTTCATTAAAGCCGTTTATTTTCTCACGAATCAACCACCACTAAATTTTTTTAGAATTCGTGATGTACGAGCGGAGTTATAGATTTGTCGCACACGCTTTAATTGCTTTCTTTCTTCTCCTCGTCTCGACGAGTGCTTTGGAAAGCGAAGCAGGGAGGGATAGCATGGGAAAAGAAGTTACGTCACGCGTGCGTCATGATCTTCAGCACTCTCTCTTTCTTTTTTCTTCGAACGCGTAGCTTATTTTCAGTGTGATCGCGAGTGCTCGCGTGGGCACGTGGCGACCTCCCGCGGCGACCGCGGTAACTATGCAGCTCACGATGCTGAAGTAAGCCAATGGCCGTGTATTGAGGTATATGGCGTGGTCATTTGGGTATATGTCATCATTTTTAGAAAGAAGAGGGAACAATTTCTCGCTGACTTGGAGAATTAATTGTTAATTTCAGGCCACCTAATGCGCTATAATGTTTAACTCGCGCGTTCTCAGGAGCCTCGACTACAGATCGGTAGTGTTTTTTGACCATGCTGAAAAAGTGTTGCTGGGCCGCTTTAGTAACAAAGCTCCCCCTGTTGTTACCCCTCCATTTATTTCTTTTTTTAGGCCGTCTGAAGGAGCTACTGCCTTTCTTAATGATGTCTTTGGTTAATCGCATGCTGTGAACGTGCACTGACTGAATGTACTTCACCTCGTTCGTTCAAGGAACTCCCGTTTGCAGGAATCACTTGACGTTCGATCTACATATTTAAACGCTGTAATGACTCGGGAGGGTCCACATTATGCTGTGTGGTGGATAGGCTTCACTAGAAATCACAAGCACTTTGGAGCGTCAGTGATTATGAGGACGAGTTCCACGCACGATTTCCGTCTTATTTTAAGGAAAAAGCAGATTACAGCTAAGGCCTTCCGGAAGCCGTGCAAACCCATGTATTATGATTCCATTCAGCTCACCTATTGCGACGCCGGTACCACAAAAAGTACAGAGATAATCCTAAGACCAAGATCGAAATGATGGCGCTACACTGCCCACTACAACTCCTGCTGCAATGCCTGCTTTTCCCTTTTCTTCATCTGAAAAAAAAAACAGTATTAGTATTGTTTCATTATAAAACGATTAAGCAAACTACACTTGATACAGAGACGCAATGGAAGGTAAAGAGGTAAACAAGACGCACGTTTAGTTTGCTACTATGGTCTTGATGACGGGGTTAAGGGGGGAAACGAGAGACTGAATGAAAGAGAGATAGAGAAAGAAATAGTAGTATAGTCATGCCCTCACTCTTAGGTTTATATCAAATGTGCAGGCGGTCGCGAAGACCTGTCGGTTGTAAGTGCACATCAACAAGGCGCTGGTTGCCTTCTGTGCTATCGACGTACCAAACCATAATATAAGAATATTGCCCTCTGGAAACAGTGCTGATAACGCCAATACAAACTATACTATGCGGTTTATCAACCACGTTAATTGAACTACATGCTTTGATGTCATTGCAGAATGTGCGTGCAGAACTCCATGTCAATCGAATTTCAAATTTCGCTTCTCGGCATACCTGCGCATATCATACCCCGATTTCATGCGAAAAGATAAAATAAAAGCGTGCATGTTTGCCAAGTGGCTGCAGTGTTATCACGTGAAAGCGTCAATGTCAAGGTAAAGCATTAAGATAAAGCAGAAGTATTACACTCTAAGAAAAAAAAGAGTCAAAAGTGGATTACGAGGCCATGATTCTCTTCGGGTATTCACTTGACCCCTTTTGGATGGTAGACGCAGAGAAAGAGAGTTGGCAATTCGAGAGGAGTTACAGAACTCTCGTGAAGCGCGTTTCGATTGGCTTCCGTTATGAAGGCGCCGCCGTACACGCCATACATGTTGAGTTTTTGCCATTCAGCGCCGTTGAGACGGCCAGACACTCTCGCACTGGCGCCAGAGAGCCTGCGCGCCAGGCCAGCCGCGCGGCGCCTCCGCCTGCCTCCGCCTTTCCGCCTGCTCTCTCTCTTCTCCTCCACCTTTCAGAATGCGTTGCCGGCGTTGCGCTGGTCGCGCGTCTTGTAGTTTTGAGTTCGAGCGAACATGCGTATATGCAGTGGCGGTCACGCCAGGATCCGTGCTCGAAGTGGCGCTTGTAGTGAGGAATATTCTTGAAGTTGCGGACACGGACTACGTGCGCCTCTTAACGGTGAGTGTACTGCTTTCGTAGGTACTAATTACACAGCTTAAGCTGGGCGTCTGCAGCAGCTCTGCGGAAGTAGGCTGCCAGCCATATCCAACTGTAGCCTGCGTCCGCGATGCTGTTCCAGGATGTTCAATTAAAACAGTCACTTAACGTGTTGAGTCCGCTATGCGCGTTGTTGTGTAAGTGATTGCATGGCATCAAGGGCGATTACTTTCTCATCGCACATTGTGTCTGAACTGCTGAGAGTGCTTGATATGGTTTTGAGATGCGCTTTAGTCAACGTCATAATAACATTTCCATCGATACTCGAGTGTGCAGCGTTCTTCCACGCGTGGAAACGTGAGAAAAAGAGTGTGTGTACAGAGATGCACTGCATATAATGACGTTCGGCTTTACAACAGAATCGAGTGAATGTGACAGTGGGAGCTATGTGAGGTAATTCTAGCATATGCCATGTCTCATGTCGACGTAGACTGCGTCCGCGCGCGTTGCTGTCGTTCGGGCGCTCGTAGAACTGAGTATTTAAGAATGGGTTACGACTGTAGAACACGCTGTCAGTAACCGCTCACGGCGTGCCCCTGACTGCCGGAGGATGCGCTTGGTTGTGGCAACATGCCGGCGCAAAGCCGGGCTTATTCTGGAAGCACTTTTTGAAGCGACTTATGAGAAAAGGAGGGCCTTCATTCGTGCATAACCAGTGCCTATCGCGAAACGCAGTTCCCGCCTTCTATTACGTGAAAATTAGATTTCGTTACGAAATTATTTAAAACGAAACACTCGTATCAGATATGTGTACAGTAATGGTGTGTTGAACAAAGGGTGGTTTAAGTAAAACTAATCAGTATGTGTGTTTGTGTGTTGGTTATTGCCAGGGCAACGAAGGTGTGGCTATGGTCTGGCGCTTCACCACTAGTGATAGGAAAATCAACAGTGGCGTTCGTAATGTCAACGAGGCACTCGGCCCTACATTTCCTTTGGTTGGACAAGACGACGTAGGAAAAGAGGTGAGTGGCACCCACGCAAAGGAGCCTTGTTGTTTGAAAAAAAAGCTCCCATCATCTTGTGCTGCAAGTTTGTTACCAATGTTTTACACGATAACGGCAAAAAAAAAAAACACGGTTCCTTACCATGCCTCTTTGCATTTGTTTTGTTCTGAGCCTTCATTGTGTCTTAGTAAAGCACTTATTCTGTAGGTACTGCAAAAGCTTACTATGATTTCGTTTTCTCATTATGATATCACGTTCTTCTTTTTCAGGGACCATTTTTCATGGCTGCTCACGCTGAAGAGGAGCGACAACATAGCAAGTCACAAGTCTGATTCCTCCAGCCTTCAAGACTTTTTGATTCTTAATCAAAAGGAATAAATAAATATGGAAAAGGGATACCGATATCTGCTGTTTATTTTGCACGACATGACACTATGCACATCACAGTAACACATTATGGTTGGTTATACTCATACAATCATGTAAATGAGGAATACCTCAAGTGCTTCAACTTTACTAGAAATGGTGTGTTTTGAGGAGTTTTAATAAAATAATGCTAAAATTGAACTATCCTTTTCTTGCAGTCGCTGGGCACAACGGCAAGTATTAATGGAGTTTCTTAAAATGAGTACTTCTATTTCCAGCAGTAGTCGCGCAAAAGTAGAGCATGGGTCACTTTAGTAGCTTAAAGGAGCACTGACATCAAATTTCAAAGTCGAGATGTGTCCTTCATTCGATTGCTCGGTATGCATAGGTCGTCTTGGCCAAATTTGAATGCCGTCCGTCGCGTGGAAGTTATTTTATTTCGAGGGCAAACCAGGCAAACAGCGTATGAACGCTCAAAGGAAAACTGGATGCCCTGCGACATAGACAAGAGTGCAACGTGTGAGGTGTGATAGAACACGTGATAGAATCACACCTATGACGTACGCTAGTGATACGCTAGTAACAATGACGTTGACGGTCTGAGTGTGTTTATTGTGGCGCCGACGCCCGGCGTGGTCTCAGTAGTGGCTCTTCTTGCTGTGTTGATCTGTGCGTGCGGTACATCGTGTCGCATCGACTGATTTGTCGTGCGCGAGTGCGATCACTCGGAGCGACACAATACGTGCCAGGATGTCGGGGAGCCGCTGCGTAGTGCGAACCTGCCCGTCGAGGCGTGGAAAAAGCGGAAAGTGCGTGTCCTTTCCTGCATTTCCGAGCCTCGAACCTCAACGCAGCCAGTGGGTTGACTTCGTTAGGCGCGCCGTTGGACCGAGGGACTGGACGCCAGTGAACAGCAGCCGCATTTGCTCGCTTCACTTTGACGCGGGCTGCTACACGATGAATCCTGTGTTGGCGAAGCAGTTCGGTCTCTCGTTTGATACGAGGCCCAGTCTCCAGGCCGGGGCTATTCCCACCGTATACGTGTGCCCCAGGAGCGTAGCCAGAAATTTTTTTCGGGGAGGGTTCAACCATACTTTATGTATGTTCGTGCGTGCGTTTGTATGTTCGCGTGCATATATACGCAAGCAAAACGGAAAATTTCGGGGGGGGGGGGTTGAACCCCCCCGACCCCCCCCCCCCTTGGCTACGCCACTGGTGTGCCCTACTGCAGCTGAAAGCAGTGATTCACTCGCCAAACGTCCGCGACATGAGGTGCGTAGTTGGTGTTCCTGTGCTCCGGCAGTACGGCCGAGGTTGATAAATACATTGTTTTAACGCAGGATCGCGAGCCTGCCGCTCCCTAGCAGACGAAATGTCAGCGATGTCAGCTGGACGTGACGTCACCTTTTTTTGTGACAGCGGGATCAGCTGGGGAGCGGCCCCGACGTGGCCGCGAGGTAGCGCTATCAGCACTACAATTTGGCGGGTTTTCCTCCCGTTTTGAATCGCGTTCGATACCGGATATATTTATCAACATTACTGGTACTTATTCGTCCCTCCGCTGCATTTTGAGTCGAGAATCGTTACTTGGGGGTCGATGGCTACTCGCGGATGCAAAAAAATCCACATGCGTAAATTTGATGTCAGGGCTCCTTTAAAATAGCCGTAAAGTCGCTTGACGCTTCGGTGGGTGTCAAATGACCCGCGTAGGAGCGGCACTAGCAAGAGTCGTCTGACTCCCTCAGAAGTGGTAGTGTGATGCTTCGCATAAGAGTCCTCCCACTCTTCTTAAGAGGGTCCGGGGACTCTCCTGAGCGCCCCGACTCTGACCCACCAAGAGAGTCACCGTGACTCTCCAAAGAGAGTCGTATACGTGGCATGTCAGAACTCTCCGAAAAGAGTCAGGTATACTCTTTTTTTTTTCTTAGAGTGTACCTGGCTGGCTGGTTGCGGAAGGTGCCTCGGCAAAGTCGCCTGTATGCATCTCAAGTACCAGATAGCCTTGTATTATCGTCTGGGGGACCTTTCCGCCGGCGCAACGAAGAACGTAGCGTCTTGCTCCTTCCTTAGTGCAGTTGCACAGACCGTTGGAAATGTTGTGGATCTCTTGAAAGTACTCAGCGCACAAGTCGACAGGAGCTGGGCCTGAGTAATGAAACAGCAACCATGAAAGCGGGGATAAATTTTAGGTAGTTAATTGCTGCAATCGAGGCAACGTACTACAGGTCACAATATCAGAAGGGTTTGCTGTCACTTATCTTTGAGTAGCTGTTTTCTTGAAGCAACGATTTGCACTTTCCTGCCATGAAATTTAAGATGAACTGTTAGTGCTATTCAGGTTAATTATTTAGTTTCTGGCTTTCTAAATGAAGCTTAACGAGCACCTCCACCTCGGCCTCAAACGACGCCTCGAAGTGTGCCTCGTATGGACATTACAGCCTGACCGTTCATCTGGCCTGTCAAATGAAGCCGATTATGTCATGTCCAGACTCATTTGTTGCAACGTACGCGACATTTTGAATATTGCACGATTGTACCGTCTTTGCTCCCTATTTAAGGCTGTTCACACAGCTAAAGCATGGCTCTATAGGTTCCGAAGATTCCATAGAGTTGCGCATTGGCTGTAAGAATAAAAAAAATAAATGTCACTCAGAGAAGCATATGGTTTCACATGAATCAAGCAACACAGTGATTGACAGGCAAAAAAAAACCGCCAGGCCTGCGCGGAACGCGCAGCACAGTCACAGCGAAAGCTGGGAGAGCACCATTTCTAAAACCCGTTGCAATCTATCATGGGGCTACTAATACAAGTACGCTTGCAAGGTACCCACTACTCCATTAACTGATTGCGTGGCTGATGACGACGAAGAATTATGGCTGAGCCCTTTGTAATGGGTTGGAAGCATTCAACGACCCCCCTCGTAATGCAATTCATATTGTGTGACGCCTTGTTACACAAATGGCATTCTGTGACGCCTGGTTGTCGTTTCACTCTTATACCACGTTATATTGCGCATGTTAACGCGGTTCCTTCCCGACATAATGCTTGTATAGGGTTTTTGTCCGCCGGGTTTTCGAGCACAGGCATGGCTCAGTGGTAGAACACTGGGCTGGCACGGAGCGGACCCAGGTTCCAACCCCGTTGCATCCTGAACGTTTTTTCTCAATTTTTTTTTATTTCTTGCGATAGCGGTTACGGACACCGGCGGCGGCGGCGGACAACTACGGCACCCTTGTTGTGATCTCATAACAGCTTTCGCTGTAAAAAGAGTGCCTTCATTATAAACTAGGCAATAGGGGTGTGGGAATAGTGCGATTTCATCTCAAAACAAATTCTAATCGAATAGCACCGAATAGGTGCCAAAATTGTTGAATATCCAATCAGATATAGAGTGATGTTGTGGAGGGCTCAACAACTTTCTCATGTGTTTCAATTTTACGTGCTGAATTGCATAATCTTCTATAAATTAAACATGCACTTGCTTTCGAATCGCGATATCAGGGAAAGTTTTAACGCAAGGCCTACTGTAAAGACGTTAGCGTTAGTTTTAGCCACCCCACGCTAACCAAGTTTTACCATTGGCCTTCCTCGCATTTTAGATATTCGTCCTGTCAAAGTATTCGAAACTTCAAAGGCCAGCTATTCGGAAGTCAATCGAATTATTCGATTAGGTATTATTCGATTCGAATTCGAAACTCGAATATTCGCGCACCCCTACTAGGCAGTGTATACTTGAGCCGGCTGTTCCCATTTACTCTAACCAAAGCTTAAGCGTTGTCATTTTAATTAAGTCAAGATTAGTGCTTTGTAGAGCTAAAGAACATCTATAAACTCGAACTCACCACCTATTACGTCAATGTCAAATTGTTTAGAAAAATGCCACCATAAGTTTAAACTGTAGCTCTAGCGTAAGAGGATCAAGAACCATATCAACTCAAACATACCTGTAACACTTCCATTGATAGTACGCAAGGAAGGCGGGAAGAGGCATCCAGTTGCTCCTGCTCTTTTCTCGCAAAGTTGAAGCCTTCGCAGCTTTTCACGACAAACGTCGTTTAGAAAAGTGAGCTCCACCGTCACTGTACCGCTAGAAAAGAAGAAAACAAAACTACATAGTAGTGCCTGTGATAACCTATACTTTAGCCCAGTGGCTATGGCACAGCATTGCAGAGCTGGAGGTCGCGAGTTCAATCGCAGTGAATTGGACACATTTCCATGGCACTGAAAATACAAGGGAACTCTTGGACGTAGCCTCGGATACACGCAAAAAGTCAGTTTCGCCACTAGGGCGAAGCAATGAATGCGATAGCAAGAAATTAGTTTGTCACACGAAGAACGACAAGCAGCTCGATACTTCCAACGCACCGCCGCAGCGCAAAGAAGGATGCTCGAAAAGGACGCATAGGTATACACAGGACAAGCGTGAACTAACAACTGTCGCAGTTGTTACGTGTTGGTACTTGAGCAACGCACTGCGAGTGTCTACAGTGCAGAAGCCGTCGATGTTGTTGTGGTTGCCTTTGACATGGCTCATACCCACCCAGGGGGGGATTGGCCAAGGATGGATTATATGATTATATGACTTTTCGACACTGGTTGATACTTCTTTTTCTTTTAAACTGCGGCACGTGGCATGACTCCTCTGCGTCTCCTGCCACGCACTGGCGTCTGACGCCAAGTGTGCCCGGTGTTCTTTTTTTCCTTCTACATCATGAGTGGTACAGAAGAGAGCCACTTTTTCGTGCGCGTCTCAAGGGCAGTTTTCAATTTAAAAGAAACTGTAAAAGCTTTGCGTCATAGAAAACATGCTCAAGCAGTTCCGAGATCTGCGTACCGCGAGCGGCTAATGGTGCATATGAATAGCTGGCCGTTGTATCATTGGCACGAGCATGGCGTGTGGCTGTGTCGGCTAGTGCAGCAGGCTCCGGAGAGTGGGATCGCTGGTTCGAATCCCCGGTCAGGTGGTTTGGAATTTTTTACTGCTGATTTCCTTATGTCTTTTTATATATACACATACATATACATATCCGGGACATGACGGCGTCGACAGACGGCGACGGTGACGGCGAAAATGAGCCGAGGGGGTCCATATAATTGCTATCGCAATAAAAAGTCGCTCAACTGGTAAAAGTCATCCGCAACGCTATGCCTCATATAAAATCTTGCTTTTGGTCCGTAAAACTTCAGAACTTTCTTAAGGCAGCTGTTCTGTTTTCGAGTGGTGGTATTCTCACTATGTGTTCCGAGCTCTTGAAGACTGTGATTGATATTTGAAAAATATCAGATTTGAAATAATTTTAAGACCGCCATTTCATGTGTCGTTTGTTTGCGCGCACGACTAAAAAACAAGCGATGCATTCACGAACTTCTGCTGTAAAACAATGAGAACAGATTTATCTATGCCCCAATTTTTCAACCTAAGTCCGTTTTTAAACATAAGCATTAAAAAGAAAGAAAAGGAGAAGAAAAAACGAAGAAAAAAATATTGGAGCACTAAGTTGTTCACTCCTGCTTTATTTACACTTATGCAGGACGACAGCCGCCATCAGGTCTGGGTCGAATGTGACGCACATGTAAGCGCACTTGCACACTTCTGGCAAATTCCATATTCTAGCTATTATGACGCGCTGCTACGTATTTAAAAAAAATTTAAGGTAGGCTTGCGCTAGGGGTGCCAAGCCTGAAGGAAGTGCGGAGCTGGGCATCCATCTTTGTTTCTCTTCGGCTTTCTTTTGCGTTCCTCCTTTCTTTCTTTCTTTTTCTCCTTTTCCGTCTTTTTTTTTCTTCTTTTCTCTCTTTATTTCCATTTATTTCCTCCTCTCTCTTGATCGCTTTCTTTCTTTTTTCTTGCTCATTTTATTTTTCTTCCTATTTAATCCGTTTCTCTGTCTTTCTATTTCCCACTTGCTTCCTCTTTCTTTTCTATTTTTATATGTAGTTCTGCCTGCAGTATGCCAAGCGCACTAGATTTTTTTTATGCTGATGATAAGTGATCATCGTTCGAAGAACAAGAGGAAGGAGACTTCTCGTTGGCGCGAGCGCAGGCTCAGTATGCTACACATGGAGCGTTGCGCCAAGCGACAACACCATAGTACAGCACACGACAGCATACGGCAGCCCGGCCACCTGAAGTGCTCCGCACTTAATACTTAGTTATTACGCATGTTCCAACTACCACTTTTATAAATCTAGTTCATCATATCCGCGGAGCGCTCGGGTTATGTAGGTGTACTACGGTGAAATCGCACAACTTAGTTCAACGCTTCCTTCGTACCTTCTATATACATGACTGAGTAGTTCAGCGTGGGAGTGTTTTCTCTGATACTGTTGGTACACGGCGTAGTTAGATCGAAACACCCCGCCGATGAGCAGCTCTATTAGTTAAGCAACTAGCAAGTTTTTTTTTTTTCGATTGCTTCTGTAAGCTAGCTTCGAGCTCTTGGTTTGAGCATCGCAATGATATAATCCATTATGTATTTCAAGATAACTTCCCTGCATTTAGTCACCTTAGTATGAATCAGGTCGAGACCATACAAATTTTTCATCTGTAAAGAAGACAATTTCGATGCTTCTTTCATTATGCGTTAACGCAAGCCTGTATCACAATGAAATCGCTCTTTTATTGAAATAGGCGTGATGGAAAAAAAAATGAGGAAAGTTACAAATCACTATAGGAATCATTGCATTGAGAACAACAAGTTCTGTTCTATTAATTCATAACTAAATGATCCTGCTGTAAGGAGGTTTATTGGGCGAGCCTAACGAACAGCTGCTCGATTGGAAAATAGACACAGGGCGAAGAAGATGGAGCTCGAGCGCCGATCTCGTGGTGCCTTTCTTTCGTGATGATGATTGTGCGTTGTCATTGTCTTCATTCCTTCACTATAATTGCCCCCGTCGAGAAAGATGAAGCCATCCTGGCGATCTAACAGGTGGGAACAATCGGGTCGAAGTACGGCTTCAAGCGGTCTACGTGAACGACATCTTGTCCACGCCGACGACGGTCATCGAGCGGCGCAAGCGGTTCAATGGCGTAGTTGACGGGTGATGTGCGCTCGACCACGCGGTAGGGACCATGGTAATTAGACAGTAGTTTGGTAGACAAACCAGGTGCGCAGGATGGTACATACAGCCATACAAGAGTTCCAGGTGTGAACTCTGCGGCAGGGGGGTGGTCATCGTCGCGGGCCTCTTTCTGACGCTGTTGGTCGGCCGTAGTGAACTGCTTCGCTAGTTGGTGGCATTCTTCAGCGTGACGGGCGGCTTGCGACACGGTGGTGCACTCAGATGCATCTGGTGCGTATGGCAGCAAAGTGTCGAGAGTGTGCGACGGCTGGCGACCGTACAGAAGGAAGAATGGGGAAAAGCCAGTGGTGACTTAAGTAGCAGTGTTATATGCGTAGGTCGCAAACGGAAGAACCAGGTTCAAGTTTGTTTGGTCAGATACACCATGTGTCGCGAGCATGTCACCGAGGGTCCGATTAAACCGCTCGGTGAGACCGTTCGTCTGAGGGTGGTAGGCAGTACTCGTCCGGTGTATAATATGACACTGGTGGAGAAGTTCTTGAATTACGTCGGATAAAAATACACGGCCCCGGTCACTGAGGAGTTCGCGAGGAGGGCCATGACGTAGCACAAAACGATTCAGGATGAAAGATGCGACGTCCTGAGCGGTCGCCATAGGAAGAGCAGCGGTTTCGGCGTACCGTGTAAGGTGATCCACAGCAACGATAGCCCACCGGTTACCTACCGTGGTCAAAGGCAATGGTCCATAAAGGTCGATTCCGACGCGGTCGAATGGGCGGTCGGGCCACGGAAGTGGCTGTAGTGAAGCTGTTGCCGGATGCGGTGGTTTTTTTCCATCGCTGACACTCGTGGCAGCCGCGAATGAACCGACGAACAAAGGTAAACATTCCGCGCCAGTAATACCTTTTCCGTAAGCGTTCATACGTCTTAAAGACACCGGTGTGAGCACATTGCGGGTCGGAGTGAAAGGACGCGCAGATTGTAGAGCGCAGCATTCGGGGAATAACGAGAAGCCACTTCCTGCCGTCTGGTGAGTAGTTGCGCCGGTACAAGAGGCCATCGCGAATGCTGAAGTGCGAAGCCTGGCGTCGTAATGCTCGAGTGGTCGGAAGTGTAGGTGCCTCAGATAAAACGTCCAGAAGCGAAGCTATCCATGGATGCTTGCGCTGTGCAGAGGAGATGGTGTCGAAGTCAAGAGCTGACAGGGTGGGTTCTATAGATGATATTGATGCAGTCTCAGTAGACAGTGGTGATCGCGACAGTACATCAGCATCGGCGTGCTGGCGGCCAGAACGGTATACGACGCGGATGTCATAGTAGTAGTAGTAATAGACTTTTATTTCAGCCATAAACTAAAGGCCGAGCATTTCGACCGCCTGCGCGACCAGTCGACGCTGTTCTCCTTCGGCGCCGATCCAATCGAGCCAGGTGGTGATGAAAAGGGAGGGGGGAGGGTAAAAGCTGGATTGCTGAGCAGTTGGGCAATAGAAAAGGCAGTGTGACAGGTCGGCATATGTGGAGGGGCAATTGGGACAGCAGGGGTCAGATCTGTATTTATAGAGAAAAAGGCGAGAGGGCGTGATCAGGCAATTCAATTGTATGTGCCGAAGAATTCTAGCCTCTAGCACAGTGAGTGATGGATGAGGGGGAGGGTAGAGTCGCTTGTCGAGTCTGAGCTGGAGGTATACCTCCTTGATAGTATGGCGCAGTGAGATCATTCCGTCGTTCCTCACGGAGCCCCCCACCGTCCTCCGAAGGTGTGGGCCAGGGAATGAACGGTGCCCGGTGCAATATATCGCGGGCGAGCTGATGAGCCAGCTCATTGCCGTCAATCCCTGAATGCCCAGGAACCCAGCGGAGGAAAACAGTGGAAGGTTGGAGTGCAGAGACCGCTAGCTCGACCTCCTGTTCTAGGGAAGGGGGGTAACGTGCGGTTCTGTATGTGACGAATGGCGGCGTAAGAGTCGGAGAAAATCGTGTACTCGGGTACAGAAGGTTGAGACGAAAATGACTGTAATGCATGAACAATGGAAAGGACCTCGAGCGACAGTACATTTGGCGGGTGCAAGTATGGCCCGCTGGTGTGGGTTTCAGGTGCCGAAAGGTGTGGATGATATATAGCGTAGCCGCAGGAGCCACGAGGCGCAATGAATGAGGCATCCGTGTAGGCGACTCCCTGTGTAGAAAAAGGAGGCGAATGGTGCTGCGCTGCTGCGTGACGACGGCCGGCGTGCAGAACGGGGGACATGTTGGACGGGAGGGGGGGGGAATACGAAGGTTGGAAGCAGGGGTGCACGCGGGAGAAGGCGACGTGGTAACTGGAATGTGAGGTATACCCGCTTGCGCCAATAGCCATTGACCCTGACGGGTAAGAGAAAGACGGGCAATCTGAGAGTCGTGGTGGAGAGAAATAAGAGAACGTAGTGGATGGAAGAGGCCTGTGGCAAAGAGCTTAGTGGTAGAGGTAGTGAGAGGGAGGTTTAGAGCTGCCTTGTATAGGCCTAGAAGAGCTGTTTCGAGGGTCTTAAGTTGTGTTTGGGTGAATTGAACGTAAGGCACAAAGTACAGGAACTTGTTGAGGGCGAGCGCATGGGCAACTCGGCACGCATGAGCTTCATGGAGACCCGACTGCCGAGTGACAACGCGTCGCAGGAGATGAGTTACCGAGTGGCAGGTACTGACAGCGTGATGGAGGGCCTGCGCGTTCTTGGTCGCATGCAAAGGGAAGCCAAGAACTTTGCATTGCTGAACGGTAGGAATGGGAGAGCCAGCAAGATGTAAGGAGATGAGGGCGTTGTGTGAGCGCTGGTAAGCAGAGCGATTGAGCAAAAGCAGCTCGGATTTCTCCGGAGCAGGAGACAGGCCAGCAGTAGTAAGAAAGGAAGCAATGAGGTCTAGGCCACGTTGTAAAGTGTCTTGCACTTCGCCGGGAGATCCAGACGTACACCAGAGAGTGATGTCGTCGGCATAAAAAATATGGTGGAGGTGAGGAACTTGGGATAGTTGGGAGGCAAGAGGGGCCATAGCCATATTAAAAAGAGTAGGAGATAGCACGGCGCCTTGAGGAGTGCCGCGAGTGAGAAAGTGTGGGTTGGACAGATGAGTATCGACCCTGAAGCGAGCTACTCGATTACAAAGGAACGATCGTATATAAGAATACATATGGGAACCACATGATAGGGAGGAGAGCTGAGCCAGAATGTGGTCATGACACACACCATCGAATGCCTTACGGACATCAACGGTTACAAGAGCATGGATCTGGCTGCTAGAAGGTGACAGAAAAGTGTGCTGAAGAACGAGGAACATGTCCTGTGCACAGACTCGCCGTCTAAAGCCGATAAGAGAAGGAGGGAGGAACTCTTTCGCCTCAATAAAATCATACAGGCGAGTCAAGGCCATTCGCTCAAGGGTCTTGCCAACGCATGATGTTAAAGAGATAGGGCGAAGGTTAGAGAGAGAGGGAGGCTTGCCTGGCTTCGGAATCATGCAAATGAGAGAGGATGTCCAAGAGCTCGGCAGAGAGCCGCTGTGCCATGCTTCGTTGAATGTATGTAAGAGGAATTCCTTAGCGTTGTCGGGAAGATTGCGGAGGGTAGTATATGTTATCTCATCCTCGCCGGGGAGCTGATCGGGTAGAATGACTGGCCAAGGCAGCTTCAAGCTCCCTGAGAGTGAATGGGCGGTCCAGGTCTGGGTTAGCATCCCCACAGTAAGCAGGGTAGGAAGGTGTGAGGGGGGGGGGCGGGAGATACATAGATGCTAAATTGTCAAAGACGTCAGACGGAGTCCCGTGAGTGAGCGCTTTTGCTAGGGTGGGAGCAAGGGCAGCTTTAGTACCCAAGAGGGATCTAAAGAGAGACCATGTGGATCGCGAGTGCAATGCGGAGTCAAGGCTGTCACACAGCGCGTTCCAACGTGAGTGCTCAAGTGATGCGCCATAAGTAATTATTTCAGCCCGCAGAGCATCAATGCGGGATGAAAGTTGGACGTTATGCGGCTGGGAGCGGAAGGAGCGTTTCAAACGTTTATGACGACGCCATAAACGGAGAAAGTGAGGATCAGGGTCAGGAATGGGTAGTCGAAAGCGAACGTGACGGCTGCAGGATTTCAGTGCTGTCGAGATCCGCGACGTCCAGTCGTCATAAGTTTCAAAGGAGGCAGAAAGGAGATCAGTGCGGAATGCATCCCAGTCAGTGTGAACGACGCGGCGTTTCCGAGTGACGTGGGATAGAGGGGCGGTGATGTGTATGAGAAAGTGGTCACTGAGAAAGGTTTCGGCTGATACCTGCCATTGAAAAGGAAGTGAACCCCGAGAGAAAGTGAGATCGGGTGTTGTGAAGCGCTGCGAGACAGTGCCCGCTCGAGTAGGGGGTGCCAGGCGTGTTAAGAAGGGTTAAGTGGCGTTCCTGGGCAAGACAGTGCAGAAGGCGGCCAGGTTTGAGTGTCTGGGGGTAGCCCCAGAGCCTGTGAGGTGCATTAAAGTCACCCCCAAGGAGGATATGGGTTGTCAATGGAAGCGAGTGGAGGAATTTGCCAAGGGCATTGAACAAAGAGGATGTGACAGGGGGGATTGTAAAAGGAAATCAGGGCGAGAGAGATACGGGAAGAGGGTTCGTAATATACCACACCAACTAAATATTTAAGGAGGGCGGAGGGGACATCAAGTGGTTCGACGAGAACGTCGTTGCGCACGTAAATGGACGCAAGTGGCGTGCCCGTCGTAGCATGGTAGGCGCGGTAGCCCGGGACGGTGCGGACCGTCCGAGTCTCCTGGAGAAGAAGAAAATGGGGCAGGAAGGGGCGGGTGAGAAGATATTGGTGGAGAGGGGTCCTATTATGGCGAAAGTTGCGGCAGTTCCATTGCAAAATCTCGAGGTCCTTTGCACGCGCCATCTAAGTTATTGTAGTAGTGGAGGCGCTCGCACGAGCGCGTTCCTTCTTTTTTGCCGGGGGAAGCGATTCTTGCAGGGAGTTGAGCATAGAACTGAATGATTCCAATCGCTTGGATTGGGTTTCGAGGGTGGTGAGAATCCGGACAATCGAAGTTTCCAGTTGAACTAAGCGAGTGTGGTGTGCGGTGGTGGTGGCTTCCACCATGTCCGCCAATTTGGCTATATGGGGAGTCGGATGTCGGGGCGGTGAGCGCTGCGAGTTGCTTATTTAGCTCCGTGAGTTGGGAAGTGAGAGTGGAGGTGGTGGTTTCTAGGGCCTGCGTCAGTGCGTGTATTTTTTTGCTGTAACTCATCTGAGACGCGCTGTTGCTCGCGCTGGTTGCGCTCCAGCATTGCGAGGCGCAGATCGAAGGAGCGGCTCTCGTTACCCACGGATGGTGAAGGTGTGTTAGAGGAAGAAGGGCACACCGGGGACACGCCTTTCACTTTAGCGGCGTAGGAGCCCGGGGTGGTTGTTGCAGGTGTTGAACGGATTTCATGCGCCGAAGAGGAGCGCGGGGATGGCTGGGTGGCGCGGCGCAAGGCTGTGCGACGGAGAAAGGCAGCTTTGGCACACTCCCGTTGCTTCGCAAGAAGGAAAGGACAGGTGGAGTCGAGAGAGGGATGAGTATTTACTTGGCAATGGATGCACCAGGGTTGGGCGCAAACGTGAGCAGCAGGATCGGAGGGTAGAGGTGCTGCACAGCGGCGGCACTTGGCCGGAACGCTGTGCTGAGGGCACTGGTGAGCACGGTGCCCTATAGCAAGGCACCGGGTGCAAGTAGGGGGCTTAGGTTTGTGTGGACGGCATCGGAAAGAAACGCGTTTAAAATATACAAAGCGAGGGATGACGGTTCCAGCAAATGTTATGAGCACGGATTCAGTGGAGCCCATCATACGAGCAGCGAGTATGTCAGTCGTGAAAGATTCTAGGTCATGCAAGAGCTGAGGAGATGTGAAATGACCCCCGACGTTGTGTATGACGCCGAGGCATGATATGGGAGGATTGGGGGCATATGGCTTGATGGTGATCGGCTTACCGTTAAGTTCCAGATTCGTTAGAGAGAGTAGGAGGTGGGCAGTGAGGGGGGGAGTGCGTTTTCAGAAACACAAGGCTCTGAGCTGGTTTGGCCTGAAGGGTGACCTCCGCACTGGTTTTGGGCGAGAGATTTGCGGCGGCGATGATGGAAGCAAGCAAGTCGTACAGAGGCAGTTTGGGCGTTAGTGTCCCGGGTGGAAGTTGAATTCCGACGGTGATGAGCTCGGTGCGGGGATGTGCGGTCGAGGCAGGTTTCCGGTTGGCACTAACGGTGGTCCAGCTGCCTTCGGGGTGTGACGCATCGTCGTCGTTTCCTTGGGAGGCTGCGAAGTCCATTTCTGTCGGAGTGTCGTCTGCCAAAATAGTGGTGGGCAAACCTGTGGGGACGAGAGGAACGCCGCTCTTCAAAACAGACTCTTCGGGAGACTCAGCATTTACAATGGCTAGCCCAGGTGCAGATCCGGTGGGAATAGCAGCAAGCGCGGCCGACTGCAACGCCGACGCAGTAATGCGGCTCTCGGATTCTGGCGCGACAGTAGAGGCATTGGTGACGACGAACGCTGGCGTTTGTGTAACGACTGGGACTGGTTCCACCATCTTGGCTGCGCTTAATGCGTTGTCTGTCGTAGGCATTGTAACGACGCACGTCGGTTGAAACGTGGCCATCAAGCTGGGTGTCGCACAGACGCTGCCAGCGTTGCTCGTCGCTGGAGTGTGCGTGCAGCTCAGGAACGCTGCCGGTTGACCGAGGGCTGTCGGCGTGGGGTTTTTGACATTGCCAGGCTGGGACAGCGTAGGCACAGTTGTGTCCGCAGCAAAACAGGGAGGCTGGGCTTACCGCAGGGGCAGTGCTTGTTGTTGGTGGTTTCGAGGGCTTCGTGAGACGCTGCATACCGGAGGTGCTGGCGCGGCTCGTTAGGGTTAGTGTGGCGCCGCGCCGCTTGGGACTTTTGAAGGGGCCTGGAGGGCCAGCCTGGCGTTCAATCAGGACTCTTATGGTGTCCACGTGTCGCGGCAGTCTTCTTGAAGAAATATTGGGCTTATCCAGTCTCGGGCGGGGCCCTGTACCGGGCCAGGGGCACGAGAAAAAGGAGCACGGTACGGAGCCAGCCAATCAAAGCGACGCCACCTAGCGGCTCTCATCGATGTCATACTCTTGAAGTCGGAGAGCCCAACGGGCAAGGCGACCTGATGAATCCTTCAGCGAAGACAGCCAACATAATGCATGGTGGTCGGTAACTACAGCAAACGTGCGGCCATATAAGTATGAGCGGAACTTGACAAGCGCCCAAATTATGGCCAAGCATTCTTTTTCGGTAACGCTGTAGTTTGACTCAGCCTTGGTGAGCGCTCTGCTGGCGTATGCGACGACATACTCGGGGAACCCAGGCCTTCGTTGTGCGAGAACCGCACCGAGGCCGACACCGCTGGCGTCCGTATGAATCTCAGTTGCAGCTGTGGGGTCGTAGTGGCGCAATATAAGTGGTGATGTCAGGAGACCGCGAAGAGTGGAAAATGCGTGATCACATTCGGTAGACCATGAAGACACGTCGTTGGCGCTGCTTAAAAGTTGAGTCAAAGCCGCAATTATGGAGGCGAAGTTGCGCACAAACCGGCGAAAGTAGGAGCATAATCCTACGAAGCTCCGTAACTGCTTTACAGTCGTTGGTTTGGGGAAGTCAGCGACAGCGCGTAGTTTAGCCGGGTCTGGAAGTATGCCGTCCTTTGATACGACGTGACCGAGAATGGTGAGCTTCCGCGCAGCGAATTTCAGTTTCTGCGGACGCTAAGCTTCCGAGTTTAACATATTGTTTTCTATGAGATAAGTAATTCATAATAAGTTTAAGAGCAGCGCCACGCATTCCGTAGTCAAATAATTTTTGTTCTAGAATGTCATGTTTTATGCTGTCGAAGGCCTTCCTCAGGTCCAGGAACAGTCCTACTCTATATAGTCTTTTTTTCAAAGTTATTTAGTATCTCCTATTTTACGTTTAATAGGGCTAATTCAGTGGACTTTCCTTTCTGGAAACCATACTTTGAAAGAAAGTTCCTTAGTCTACAATTTATAGCACTCTCAAATACCTTCGATAGCACTGCCAAAACAGAAATTGACCTATAATTAGAAATTTCACTTAAAGCACCACCTTTGTGCACAGGACATGCACGCGCAAGCTTGAGTTCAGAGGGGAAAATACCGGAAACGAACATGCAATTTATAATATGAGCCAAGGGCTGCGATATAAGGTCCGCAACGTGTTTCAAGGGCGCAGCGCTTAATTCATCATTTTCTGCACTTAATATAATCATCAAGGCGTTCCACGAACAAGAGGATGAAGACTCCTCTTTGGCGCGAGCGCGCGCTGAATACGCTAGAGCTGGCTATGCTAAATGTGGTTTTGCGTGCCTTACGCAAATCGACGACTACAGGATGCGACACGATATGACAGCATACGACAGCCCGGCCCCCCTAATGTGTTCCGCACAAAGAATGGCGCGCGCAAGTTGTGCCGGCAAAATTTCCTTTTTTGACGCGGTATTACGAGCGGGTGTAGCAAAGCTTGACATAATAATGTGGGTCGTAGAAGTGGCCAGAAAAATTTTGAATTATGGACAGATAACTTTTGTAAGGTTCCTCGCAAATACCACGAGAGAAACAGCGGTTCCCAATGAACGAGGAAGCTGTTCTTTATTGTTGGAGCTAGAAAACATCTTCTCGTACGAACCTGACAGCATGCAAGCTACCATATACTCCGGCGTCAATTTCAAAGCGTGAAAACTAAATCGAAGTGTTATGTGGAAGTATGACATGGAGGTAAATAAGAATTTGTTCTGCAGGCGCGGGTTCAACTCTCGTAGCATTTCGATGGGGACGAAACGCTGAGAACACCCGTGAGCTTAGATACAGGTGCATGCTAAAGAACCTCGGGGGTCAAAATTAATCTGGAACCCTATACTACGGCATCCCTCATAGTCATATCTTAGTTTTGGCACGTAAAACCCCAGAAAATTATTACATTAAAATTTTTTGTTTGTGCGTTACTTGCATGTTACATATGCGTGGCACAATACTTTACCGGAACCACCATATATTGCGTGGAACTGTGCAGTTAGGATGAACGGGCGTAATAAAATGTTTAAATGTTTAAACAAACAGTGGGAAAATTCCGTAATATCGCTACAGAAAGTGACGTATACTGCGGCCAGAAAGCGTGCATTTCTTGTAATATTGCCCGAAAAAATATTGTTACTCACGAATGCGTCTGAAGACACTCGGAAAATCAAGAGAATGGCGCTGTTTTCTTTATTTTTTTCTTTTCTTGCACGCAACAACAGGAAGCCACTACGAGCAACTTCCAGAAAAACGAATCTGTTTGCCAGATAACTTTGGCGACCGGTTTCAAAATATGTTTCTTTAAAAAAATCCTTTTTCGTTGGTTTACTTACTGTCAACAAGAATATGCGCCGCATAAGAGGTTCAGCACACCGGCTTCCGGTATTACGTTAATGCAAGAATTTACGAATTTAGGTGCGGGATTGATCCGAACAAAAGGCTGAAGGGATTTACTGCGTGTGAACCGCAAACTTGTAAGGCTAGATAAGCTTCTCTCATTAACTATTAGTTGAACTCAACTGAACACAACTTTATTCTGTCCTGCAGAAGGCAGAAAAAACAGAGAATAACAAAGATGTTACTGTCATTATCGCTATCCCACACAATCGCTAAAAAATAGAAGAAATCGAAGACAGAATTTTTAAAGGAAGGAGCTGCTTACCTTGTTCGGGCATCGGTGTGACAGCGGTCGCCGCACATTCACGAAATCGCGTGAATAGTAGAGCACAGATCATGTTTGCCAGCATTACGCCAGCCGCTGACCAATGGCACCCGCAAGCAAGAGCGTACAACCCAGGTTAATCAGCAAGTATATCGCGTCTGCAACATGTGTTCTACGCCCGGGTATCGAGAAAAACGCACCCCCTACGAGACGTTGACATTATTTTACAGCGAAAGCTGTATATGGCTAGGAGAAACGAAAAACTGTTCGGCATCTGTGTCACGAGCGGTCTCCATTGGCTGTGCTATCAGTTACGTCGTTCTGAGCGTCGTACCAAAGCTCGCGCCATTGGCGCGCGAGCTTGGGTACGACGCTTGCAAAGGTCAAACGCTTGTAGCCACGGCGCGCCCTCTGGCGCGCCAAAGAAACGGCGTTGCGAGCAGAACAGCGTCGACGTGATTGCGGGAGCGCGTGCGCCGGGGCGAACGCCCGCTTTGGGCGAAAGTTTCTCCAGCGTCACTTTGGCTTCGGCTGCGACGTCTGTGACCGCCTGTGGTTCGACCACAACCTGGCAACGATAATTGTGGAAGGCTTCAGTGCAGCGTCGGGTTGAACCCAGTGCTAAACACCGGGGCCGCACATTTCAGCTTCGCTGGTTAACCATTTGTACGGAGTGCTTGGGCGGTGATTTTTTTCTTTCGTGGATATTTGTCACTACGGTGGTATAATGAACGCGTCTACTACGCGGGCTCAGGTTGCGAACCTTCTAGTTTCTGGCCCGGGTGTCCCGGCTGCCGCTTCGCTCTCGACAATGAAAGAGAAGTGGAGAGAGGGAAGAGAAACACCTCCTTTCGCTGAGAAAGTGCGTACGGAGAGCTCGCCCAAGGGCGTGCGGTGCAATCGCTTTACGTTCGGCGGAGGGCTCGTCGTTTATCGTGATTCCTTCTGCGCGGTGTCATCGCAAGTAGTGTCGATTGGCGTATTATAAACTGGACACTGAAGATCACGGGTGTTTTCATTCTGGACAGTGTCCCATTCCGACACTACGACATTCTTCGTCCAGTCGCAGAAGGCGTAGAAACCCTGTGAAATTATCGGAGCCGAGTTGAGCACTGTGTTCGAATCAGGCCCGTAGCCAGGGGGGGGGGGGGGAGGGGCTAGAGGGGCCCGCCCCCCCGAAATTCGGACTGAGGGGGCTGTTTCACCGTGAAAAAAATAATGAAAATAGGGGGGCTTTCAAGGTTTTCAACAGGTGCCCCCCCCCCCCGAAAAAAATTTCTGGCTACGGGCCTGGTTCGAATCGCCTTGCTTCTTCGTCAAACGAAGAACATTTGGGCGCATCTACCGGCGCTAGGAAGAGAAGCATGAAGCAGCATAGCTCTCCGAGATCACGGAGACAGAAAAAGAGAAATACAACGCAGCAAAGAGAAACAGTAGTGTGAAAATAAATTCAGTTTTAGGGGCGAAGCTCCCTTAGGGTGTGGGTCTGTCCCTCCTCTGTAGTAGTAGTAGTAGTAGTAGTAGTAGTAGTAGTAGTAGTAGTAGTAGTAGTAGTAGTACGTAGGTAGGTAGCCACGTGTAGTGGAATCTACCCACTCCACGTGATAAAGATGACGATGACGCAGTATAGTGGAATGTACCCACTGCACGTGATAACGATGAAGTATAAGCGCGTTCCAGTATAGTGGAATGTACCCACTACACGTGATAACGATGACGATGACGCAGTATAGTGGAATGTACCCACTGCACGTGATAACGATGATGATGATGACGCTGATGAACATGAAGTACAAGCGCGTTCCAGACCACACATTCTCTTTCTGCCATGGATGAAAACGATCGAGCTTCGCCCACTCATCATCATTAACTTCGTCGATATGGCGGGATTTTTTTATTGCCCACACAACAAGATCCCAACATTTAATTTCTTGTGTATTTAACAAATGAAATAATATGGTAGGGACACGGTCATGTTCGGGCATAAGTTCAACGAGGCAAACTAGAATAAGCAAGTCCTCTAGACAATCTACGAGGCACTTGCAAACACTTGAATTAATGAATAAACTTTATTTCAAGTCCGACTCCTTCGGGCGAGGCGGGGGGGAAGAGGGGATTGCCCCCATGTTCCTTCCCACTCTCCGTCAATGATGGCGGTGCCTCAGGTGACGGCTCGAAGGCCTTGGACCCGGGCGGCACCTTCGTCTTGCCGGACGGCCCAAAGCTGGTCGGAAAGCTTGTCGCTGGTGAGTGCCGCCTCCCAGCGGCAGCGACGCCGACACAGCTGATCCGCAGTAGTGACCGCAGCCGCGGCGGCGGGCGGCCCCTGCCCTCGCGCGGTGGTAGCAGCAAAGATTTTATTTTTTGACTGCTCAGTAAGCCTTCGCAACAGAAGACTTAGGCCCGTATTCAAGAACAGAACTTAAGTTGCGCGATAAGTTACACTTATGAAAGTATGAGGAAAGTATAAGTTTGAGTTAAGTTGGGGGGAAAGTTTAAAAAAGTCCACTTAAGGCTCACTTATGAAAGTACCACTTTTCTTTGTAAGTATGACTCCTGGGAACGAGGCTATAGAAGTTTTCACACTTGTCTCATTAAATAAAGCACCAATAAATACTGTAACTTTCGCGGAACACTGGCCGTAAATGTTCTAATATTTATAAAGGTACACTTCGTAAGAGGCGGAAGAAATAATTCTCGCTTTTGTCGGTTTTAAGCCTTCGGCTGGCCACAACAAGCAGCCGCCGCTAATTGGCCGTCGCTATAAAGTGGTCGTCACGACTCGCTGTTATTTTGTCGTCTACAAGTGTTCGTTACTGTGCTGAGATATCGTATGTGATACGAGCGGTTCTTTCGTCACCATACAGGCGTTTCATTCCTTGATTATTTTTCTGCTTTTCAGCGTTTTGCGTTTTCCTTTAAGGTCTTTTATTTTCAGAGCGACCGCGTGTGTTCCCTCATTTCTTAATAATGGGAATGTTGCCATATGAAAGGAACCAATAATTCAAAAAAAAAAACTCGTGAGCGTCTTTCACTTTCTCCGTTACACAGTTTATTCGGGCGTCCACAGCTGTTCCGCAGACGCAAGCTGCCGATATATGTGGTCGGGCGCCCGCAGCAGCTCTACGGATGTGAGCTGCCATCAAAAACTGCGTCTGCCGGGCTGTTGCGGACGCCTGACTAAAACTGTTAAATGAAGCAAGCGAAAGAACCTCGCCTGTCAAATATATTTCACGCATGCCATCGGCATGCAGTGGCGGAACAGGTTGACCGCGGTCGTTGTCCTTTGGGCCCAGTGGCAGCATTTGCAAGAGGCGTAGCACCACTAGCTTGGAAAAGCGGTACTACGACAGGAATCCCGCGTCGTTATACGCCTGAATGGGATTTTGCCGATCCCTGTGAACTAGGCGTAACGGCGGTGCGTAACGATATACTTCATCCCGTGTAATTTCTTCCACACGCCCAGAAAAATCAGTCAAGTCGGCGTCACAGCCGTAGTGGTTGGCCATATTGCTTGACGAAAAAACGGCGAAAGTAGTACTGAAGGTAGCCGGTGGCTGCACTTTACTTTCCAGTACTTAAGTGCTGATTTAAGTTTAACTTAAGTACAAGATTGGTCTGTGAAACGCGTTAAGTGCCGATCGCTTACTTAAGTCATAAGTTAAGTATAAGTTTCGTTTGTGAATACGGAGGTTAGTGGTGTTAATAATGATGCAGTTACAAAAAATAATCTCACTCTTGCATCTCACTGATAAGGTAATGTTTAAATAAAATGAAGTTTTATTGCAATCAACTATATTTTGCACGACAGCTAATGATTATAGAAGGGCTGCCCATAAAAAAATATCGCACAACGTACAAATTTTTGAAGCACATCAGAAATTGAACTAATGAAGTGCTTGTCAAACATTACGACTAAACATCGTCTGAGGAGCCCAAGGAATTCCATCGCTATTTATGAAGTTAACGATTCCTCCGTATTGTTAGCTTCAAACTAGCGAGTATTAGCCTACCACCCGTGTCGTGTAAAGGGCTTAACAGTAGTTCATTTTGGTGCAGTGGAATGTCAGACACAAGAACAAACCGCCGGGCCACAGCACTAGTTTGGTGTTATTTTTTCACAGCAACATAATCTATTGCATTTCATCATGGGGGAATACGTATGCCACTCATTTATCAGCCATCCAACATCTTCAGAACCACGCATTGAGAATAATAACGTTCAGCAGCTTCATGTCAAATGCATCTTCGTTACTCTGCTCACATGGAATTTTATCAGTTCAGAAGCTGAACAAATATTTTCTCGGCATTCTTATTTACAAGTACGTCAATGGAAAACTGCCCATTCCTATAATACACTCATGTCAGTTTCCTCACGCGTCATTGACTCGTTTTGCAAAGGCTAACAACTTCTTATTACCCAAACCCAGGACTAGTTGTGGCAAGTTTACCACAAAATTTTCGTCTGTGTCCTTGTGGAATTCTTTGCCTCTCGATATTCTTTGCCTCTCGATTCAAAAAAGCCTTGCGTTTGCACTTAATAAATTCCTAATGCCTTATATTATTCAGCGTAACTGTTATTGTATTTTAGTACAAGCTTTTCATGCTTATTTGTAAATTTTGTATTACTTATGATTGTTTTTTCGTGTTTATCTGTACATTTTGTATTACTTATATTTTCTATCTTTACCACTGTCTACTATAGAGTTATATCTCTGATGTATGATTTTATAGGAGGTCTCCCTCATAGTCTTGCGACTTTGAGACCTCCTTCTGTATCTGTACTTATCATATGCATTATGCATTGCATCAACGTGTACACCTAAAATCACTTATTTTAACAAACAAACAAACAACAACAAAAAAGACAAAGCCGTGGGACAAAGGCTCATCTTGATGCTTGAGCGTTTCAGACGGGTTGTGCTAGCATGACTATCTTTGTGAGGTGACAGTTATAAAGTCACTAATAGAGAATCTAGCTGTCAAAAAGCTATTCTCTAAAGTGGGCTAAGTAGGAAGAACAGAGGAAGTGCCTCAGACAGGCTGGCCGACGTTTCGATAGGTGGACCTATCTTTGTCAAAGGCGCCTTGTCATCCTTGGCGTGTTAGTTTTAAGGGGGGTTAGTACTGACGTCATCTCCTGTGGTGGCGCATGTCCGTGCTGGTAATTGCAGTCTGGAAAGAAAAAATCTATAAAGCAGATGAGTGTAGTCCCTGTCTCATTTCAGGCAAGGTTGCAATGGCGCTAAAGAATCGTTCTCTGAGGTAAGGTGAGCTGGAGTTGTAAAAACAGGGGCGGGGGAGGAAAGAACGAAAGAAAGGCGAGGAAGACAAAAAGAAAAAAAAAAGAAAAAAAAAGAAAAAAAAGGAGAAGGGAAACGGAGAAGGTACGTAGGGGATGGGGGTGCAACTAAGTCGAAGCCGCCACAACTGCGAATGAAGGAAAGACGAAGCATGAGGCTCCGAAAATCGGCAGACGGGCGCCGCGTCTGGCTACCGGGAAGGTTTTTGACGATATGGCGTCTGCCTACTTCAACCAACCGCCCATGGATGGGAAGCACCAAAGGAAAGCGGTCGCAAAAGAGGGAGAAGCGGGCGGCGTACTTTTAAAAGTCAAAATGTCGATAGTAAGTGCTACCGGAAGGGGTGGCTGAGAAACACGTGTTTAATGGGGGGAGTTCATTGGCAGACCTATGCGTCAAGTGTCACCGTACGAGGCCCTCTCGGGGGAATCGCCTCAAAAAGTGGGCGGCATGACGCGTAAGAAAGAAAGAAAAAAAAAGGAAGAAGAAAAAGGAGGGAAAAAGAAAAAAAAAAAGGGGGGGGGACGGGGGGGGGGGGAAACAAATGGAATAAGACGCGGAGAACTTCCTGGGGGCTAAGGACTTCGAGAGTGTGGAGGCGGAACTGGTCTTAGAAGCGGTGAAAGGAGGAAAGGGAGAACTGGTTTGAAAGTTCCCAAAAATAAGAACTTAATAAGAGTAATATATGTTTAAATCTATATAATACATACACCTATATGCATGTAAAATTTAGAAATTGGAAGAGAACATTAATAGTATGATGTGTAGGCTAGGAAGCATTCTATGTTATACGGGTTATGGTCATTCGAAGGTTGAGCGTATTTCATGACTCCCAATACTACAGTAATTATGTTATGGCTTTTAGTGATTCCAAATTGCCCCGTGCTAGATTGATTCCTGATGGGTGTAGGGATTTAAATTTGTGTATCAAATACGATTCCATGTATTTTCTATCACGTGGTGATCGGAAATTTGTTTGTAGAATGTAAAGTTTGGCTTGGTCGAAATTGTGGTCCTGTTGGTTGAAGTGGCTGGCTACTGCTTTTGGTAAATTGTGTTTTGTGTCTGCACGGTGGCCGTTCAGTCTTACATGAATTGGCTGTCCAGTTTCGCCTATATATTGTTTTTGACAGGTGGAACACTCAAGACAATATATTAGGTTGTTTGACGTGCAGGTGAAGCTCGATGTAACCTTGTGAATGTAAGCCGATGCTGTGCTTTTTACGCTGGTAGCCGGCTGTATATGTTTGCAAGTGGAGCATCTGGACCGGCCACAGGGGCCAGATGTTGTCCCACTTTTCCCTTTGAGTTTTGCATGGACGAGCATGTCTTTAAAATTGGCGTTGCGTCTGTAGGCGACCTTAGGCGGTTCGGGAAAGATTTTCTTAAGTTTCTCGTTGGTTGTTAGAATTGGATAGTATTTTGTGAGGATGTTGTTTATGTTTGGAAGCGCATTAGAAAACTTTGTAGTGAGAAGAGTGGCTGTCGTTGTTGTTGTTCTAGAGCGTGGTTTGAGTGCCTCATTGCGGTCTAGTTTCAGTGCGTCCGTATAAGCTTTGTCAAGGAATGTGTTAGGATGGTTTCTGTTTGATAGTGTTCCTTTTAGGGTCGTAAGTCTGTTTACGTAATCATCGTTTTCTATGCATATGCGGCGTAATCTTGTTGCCTGGCTCTTGAAAATGCCCTGTTTACAGTGTCTCGGATGGTGGCTTGTATAATCTAGGTATTGTTGCTTGTCAAATGGTTTTTTATACAGGGTTGTCTTTAGTATGCCATTTTCAAGATATATGGTCGTGTCTAGAAAGTTGATGCGTTCATCCGAGGTATCGGAGGTGAATTTTATTGTTGGATGAAAGGAGTTTACGAACGATGTGAATTTAGCTAGACTGTCTCGGCCGTGTCCCCATATTATAAATATGTCATCGATGTACCGAAGGTACGTGTGAGGTTTGTTCACACAACGAGATAGGAATTCTGTTTCCAGAATTCCCATGAATATATTTGCGTAAGTGGGAGCAAATGGGGTGCCCATGCTTGTTCCCTGTATTTGAAGGTAGTAGTTTTCTTCAAATTCAAAGTAATTGTGTGATAATACTAGTTCAAGTAGTGTTAAGTATACTTCGGTAGAATGTTGTACGTTCTGTTGGGATAACGTTAGCCGAACTGAAGTCAAGCCCTCGGGGATAGGAATGTTTGTGTATAAAGCGGTAACATCTAGTGTGACAAGAATGGCGTCTTGCGGTAATGTGCCTTCCACACTCTCGAAGTCCTTAGCCCCCAGGAAGTTCTCCGCGTCTTATTCCATTTGTTTCCCCCACCGTCCCCCCCCCCTTTTTTTTTTCTTTTTCCCTCCTTTTTCTTCTTCCTTTTTTTTTCTTTCTTACGCGTCATGCCGCCCACTTTTTTGAGGCGATTCCCCCGAGAGGGCCTCGTACGGTGACACTTGACGCATAGGTCTGCCAATGACCTCCCCCATTAAACACGTGTTTCTCAGCCACCCCTTCCGGTAGCACTTACTATCGACATTTTGACTTTTAAAAGTACGCCGCCCGCTTCTCCCTCTTTTGCGACCGCTTTCCTTTGGTGCTTCCCATCCATGAGCGGTTGGTTGAAGTAGGCAGACGCCATATCGTCAAAAACCTTCCCGGTAGCCAGACGCGGCGCCCGTCTGCCGATTTTCGGAGCCTCATGCTTCGTCTTTCCTTCATTCGCAGTTGTGGCGGCTTCGACTTAGTTGCACCCCCATCCCCTACGTACCTTCTCCGTTTCCCTTCTCCTTTTTTTTTCTTTTTTTTTCTTTTTTTTTGTCTTCCTCGCCTTTCTTTCGTTCTTTCCTCCCCCGCCCCTGTTTTTACAACTCCAGCTCACCTTACCTCCGAGAACGATTCTTTAGCGCCATTGCAACCTTGCCTGAAATGAGACAGGGACTACACTCATCTGCTTTATAGATTTTTTCTTTCCAGACTGCAATTACCAGCACGGACATGCGCCACCACAGGAGATGACGTCAGTACTAACCCCCCTTAAAACTAACACGCCAAGGATGACAAGGCGCCTTTGACAAAGATAGGTCCACCTATCGAAACGTCGGCCAGCCTGTCTGAGGCACTTCCTCTGTTCTTCCTACTTAGCCCACTACGTGTTTCCATTTGTCGGCACCCATTTTGATCTTGGAATTCCATGCCCGCCGACGATGACGGAACAGGGTAAGTGCCCCTTGTTGTCCTTGGCACATGTAGCGATTTTAGGTGATAGCCAATACAAATACCTGCATGAACACTTTCCGTCGGGTCGACACGCTCCTTACATTAGGTATTTGAGGGGCGCACAGACAACAGACATTCTGACACTAGTATGCGACGCACCAACCGACATAACACACTTTATTATTAATGTTGGAACCAACAACCTACACACTCACAGCGCCACAGAAACAATTGAATCACTAAACGAAATGATACTTTCAATTCAGACAGCACGTCCGAACACCCACATAACCGTCACGACCATAGCCCCCCGACTGCAAAACAAACACAGCCCACTCATCTACCAAACACCCGCACTGATGAGGCACACCGATGAAAGAGAGAAGCTGAACACACTCATTTTTTAGCTTGCCACATTTCCACAAGAATGTAGACGCCATCCACCACCCTCAAATACACGAGTCACCGCACGAACACTTGGCCTGGGACGGACTCCACCTTAACCACAGAGGAGTAGAAGTAGTCGCACAGCGGATTAAACACCTGATAAAAGGAAAATGTAACACAAACACTAAACAACCCTCAGAAGGCCCCTCCACCGTCCCAGCCTCCACTACAGCGTCACGCACTACAACCACACCAACCAACAAAACGACATTCCGCACGCCAACAGACACGTACTCAACAGCGAAAACACACTCGGCTGCAAGCCAAACGGAGACAAACGACACCGACGCGAAGTCCACAGCTGAAGCTTCCACACAAACTACATACCCACCTCAACACGACGCGAAGTCCACAACTGAAGCTTCCACACAAACTGCATGCTCACCTCAACACCACCACCAGAAACCAGACACGGCCAACATCGACGCAACCAAAGCTACAACCGAAGTTTTCACGCAAACGCCAACCCGCCTACCAGGACACGCACAGACCCAAACGGAAACAGCCGTCGAGATAAACGAAGCACAAGCTCCCGCAACTCCCAAGCCGAAACGCGTGGACACACGCCGGTCCACACGCACAAAGACAAAGAAGTGACCAACACGGGAAGCTAACACCTCCCGGACACACCGCATCGATTTCTTAAAAGCTAGAAAACTAACCCAGAAACTCACTAACTACACCTTCCACCTCAACACATACAACCTCTGCATAAAAAATAACACAATCCCTAAAGGACTAAAACTAAAAGCGACACCTGCTCTAGGCGCGTTGTCCTCCCAATATCAAGCAAACTGGCAAACAACACTTGACAACGCTTCCTTTTCCCTCTTAAACATACTCAAGAACCACTGCATCGAACAAATTGAAGAATTCTCTCAAAAACTCCAAAACATAGCTCTGACAACCGATGAAAAAAGAGATCTAAAACAGTACGAAGAAAAACAGAAGAAAAAATTGAGGTTTAGGCAGAATAAGAAAATTATTGCGAATCAAGGAACCCTCCCCCGAGCAAGCATCCCCGTCACACCAACAACGGACATTACAAACAGAGAAATACTAAGCACAGCTCACACCGTCACACAAATCGTGCAGTCCAATCTCGTAGACATTTCAACGTCATTAAGTCTACAGGAAACAGACGTCCTTAGCAAGGGCCTAAACTTTTGTCCAACTAACAACACAATAAATGAATTCGAGCTTCACAGAGACCTCACAGAATTCTCAAGACGGATGCGCATTAGACATTTTTTTCGCAGACAACGACGGAAGAGAAACAGGTACAACAACACTTAGGGCTCAATCTACCTGGACCCCCGAACCAGAACAAGCAGTTGAACTTGATCTGTACCTTAAAGCTATCACACAGAAATAATAAATCAATCTAAAACAGCTAAGAAACCTAAGAACTTAACTTATTCAGAGAGCCGCATTATTTCTAACCTCAAATCACGCGATGATATTATAATTAAGGAAGCTGACAAGGGAGGAAGCATTGTCATTTGGCCAATAGAGAAATACAAGCACGAAGCTTACCGACAACTGAACAACCCTGAACACTACCGCAAACTAGACAACGATCCCACAGAACAATACACACTCACAATTACCAACCAGCTTAGATCCCTGTTAGCGAATGAACTGATAAGTCCATCAGAATTTAAATTTCTGATACCTAAAAACAAAGCAGCAGGGAGGTTTTACCTCCTTCCAAAAATTCACAAAATACCACCCACAGAATTATACACTGCCAATATTCCAGGGCGCCCAATAGTATCAAACAACAACACCCCAACCGAGAACCTCTCCGTATTCCTAAACCACTTCCTAGGCGCAATTCCAAAGACATTTCCGTCATTTGTACAAGATACACCCCACCTACTGAGAAAAATAGAGGAAATTAATAGGAACGGCACATTACCGCAAGACGCCATTCTTGTCACACTAGATGTTACCGCTTTATACACAAACATTCCTATCCCCGAGGGGCTTGACTTCAGTTCGGCTAACGTTATCCCAACAGAACGTACAACATTCTACCGAAGTATACTTAACACTACTTGAACTAGTATTATCACACAATTACTTTGAATTTGAAGAAAACTACTACCTTCAAATACAGGGAACAAGCATGGGCACCCCATTTGCTCCCACTTACGCAAATATATTCATGGGAATTCTGGAAACAGAATTCCTATCTCGTTGTGTGAACAAACCTCACACGTACCTTCGGTACATCGATGACATATTTATAATATGGGGACACGGCCGAGACAGTCTAGCTAAATTCACATCGTTCGTAAACTCCTTTCATCCAACAATAAAATTCACCTCCGATGCCTCGGATGAACGCATCAACTTTCTAGACACGACCATATATCTTGAAAATGGCATACTAAAGACAACCCTGTATAAAAAACCATTTGACAAGCAACAATACCTAGATTATACAAGCCACCATCCGAGACACTGTAAACAGGGCATTTTCAAGAGCCAGGCAACAAGATTACGCCGCATATGCATAGAAAACGATGATTACGTAAACAGACTTACGACCCTAAAAGGAACACTATCAAACAGAAACCATCCTAACACATTCCTTGACAAAGCTTATACGGACGCACTGAAACTAGACCGCAATGAGGCACTCAAACCACGCTCTAGAACAACAACAACGACAGCCACTCTTCTCACTACAAAGTTTTCTAATGCGCTTCCAAACATAAACAACATCCTCACAAAATACTATCCAATTCTAACAACCAACGAGAAACTTAAGAAAATCTTTCCCGAACCGCCTAAGGTCGCCTACAGACGCAACGCCAATTTTAAAGACATGCTCGTCCATGCAAAACTCAAAGGGAAAAGTGGGACAACATCTGGCCCCTGTGGCCGGTCCAGATGCTCCACTTGCAAACATATACAGCCGGCTACCAGCGTAAAAAGCACAGCATCGGCTTACATTCACAAGGTTACATCGAGCTTCACCTGCACGTCAAACAACCTAATATATTGTCTTGAGTGTTCCACCTGTCAAAAACAATATATAGGCGAAACTGGACAGCCAATTCATGTAAGACTGAACGGCCACCGTGCAGACACAAAACACAATTTACCAAAAGCAGTAGCCAGCCACTTCAACCAACAGGACCACAATTTCGACCAAGCCAAACTTTACATTCTACAAACAAATTTCCGATCACCACGTGATAGAAAATACATGGAATCGTATTTGATACACAAATTTAAATCCCTACACCCATCAGGAATCAATCTAGCACGGGGCAATTTGGAATCACTAAAAGCCATAACATAATTACTGTAGTATTGGGAGTCATGAAATACGCTCAACCTTCGAATGACCATAACCCGTATAACATAGAATGCTTCCTAGCCTACACATCATACTATTAATGTTCTCTTCCAATTTCTAAATTTTACATGCATATAGGTGTATGTATTATATAGATTTAAACATATATTACTCTTATTAAGTTCTTATTTTTGGGAACTTTCAAACCAGTTCTCCCTTTCCTCCTTTCACCGCTTCTAAGACCAGTTCCGCCTCCACACTCTCGAAGTCCTTAGCCCCCCAGGAAGTTCTCCGCGTCTTATTCCATTTGTTTCCCCCCACCGTCCCCCCCCCCCCTTTTTTCTTTTTTTTTTTTCTTTTTCCCTCCTTTTTTCTTCTTCCTTTTTTTTTCTTTCTTTCTTACGCGTCATGCCGCCCACTTTTTGAGGCGATTCCCCCCGAGAGGGCCTCGTACGGTGACACTTGACGCATAGGTCTGCCAATGACCTCCCCCATTAAACACGTGTTTCTCAGCCACCCCTTCCGGTAGCACTTACTATCGACATTTTGACTTTTAAAAGTACGCCGCCCGCTTCTCCCTCTTTTGCGACCGCTTTCCTTTGGTGCTTCCCATCCATGAGCGGTTGGTTGAAGTAGGCAGACGCCATATCGTCAAAAACCTTCCCGGTAGCCAGACGCGGCGCCCGTCTGCCGATTTTCGGAGCCTCATGCTTCGTCTTTCCTTCATTCGCAGTTGTGGCGGCTTCGACTTAGTTGCACCCCCCATCCCCTACGTACCTTCTCCGTTTCCCTTCTCCTTTTTTTTCTTTTTTTTTCTTTTTTTTTCTTTTTTTTGTCTTCCTCGCCTTTCTTTCGTTCTTTCCTCCCCCGCCCCTGTTTTTACAACTCCAGCTCACCTTACCTCCGAGAACGATTCTTTAGCGCCATTGCAACCTTGCCTGAAATGAGACAGGGACTACACTCATCTGCTTTATAGATTTTTTCTTTCCAGACTGCAATTACCAGCACGGACATGCGCCACCACAGGAGATGACGTCAGTACTAACCCCCCTTAAAACTAACACGCCAAGGATGACAAGGCGCCTTTGACAAAGATAGGTCCACCTATCGAAACGTCGGCCAGCCTGTCTGAGGCACTTCCTCTGTTCTTCCTACTTAGCCCACTACGTGTTTCCATTTGTCGGCACCCATTTTGATCTTGGTATTCTCTAAAGTGTTACCCTCGGCCAACTTCGTAATATTCACCTTCGAGTCTAAAAAATGTGGGCCTCATAAATGAGTTGCGCTGCAGGCAATCATGCTCCGCAACTTGTGTATTGACTGGAAGAATTCCCTGTAATTGTACCCACAGCGGCCCTATCTCTTCTGGACGCTAGGTGGGTTAGCCAGGGGAGTGGTTTGGGGGGTTTAAAATACTGCCGCCCGAGCTAGGACACTAGCGCGACCTATTGGACCCTAATAAAATTCTTTGATCCATCCATCCATCCCGAAATATTTAGATTTTGTATGTCTATACGTGCGTATGGGGGTGTCTTTGTATATGCACATACAGACACGCGCTCGAACGCACACGGGGAGGTGTAATCCCCCCCCCCCCCCCTCACACCCCCCTTTCACCCGAAAACAATTTCTGGCCACTGACTTGTAGATAGTGTCCCCTCCTGTTACCGTACCGCACATTCGCGCAAAGGCTGAGTTTCGTTCACTTGCCGATTTCTTAGGAAATGATCAGAGAACGTGCGAGGGATAACCAGGTACATTCAGCCTATTGACTTGATTAATAGTGAAGCTAACTCCTGTCCCTGCCCACCAACCAGAACGAGCCGTGAGCAGATTCTTCACTGACTAGCACTTAACTGCCACTGCTCTACAAGGGAAGGACTCTAACATGACCGAAAACTCGCAATAGTCAGGCAGTGTCTGCGTATGCCTTTGCGGCAGGATTACATACGTATGTTGTGCTTTTCTTTCTGGCAGTACGACGTATGTTTACACCTTAAGCCATTTACCAGACATAACGATGCAGGACAACCGATAGTAGTATTTAGTGTGTGTTCGCTAGCATTATGAACACGTTAAATATATTTACACGATGTCGCTCTGTTTTTCTTACGTCGACTGTCGCCGTAGTCGTGGTTTGCTACTGAAAAGGCCCACTGAACTAGAGCTCCAGAGCTGCTCAAATCACAGGCGATGATAAACGTGATTATAAATGCACAAAGAATACACGTAGTACAACGCTCAAGCATTACAACCAAACGAGCAGTGTCGAGCATTCATGCTGGACTGTCGCCGCTCCATCGCCGCAACAGCTCCGTTGTTTTCGCCTTGCACTTCGACACATTCTTCTTGGCTTCCTTAAGAATGTTGTCTCTCGCTACGCTGTAGTAAGAAATAGACAACGTACATTAAGGCTAACCGATAACATGGTGGAAGAAAGACATATAGAATCTAACTGCAAAATAAACTTTTTACAAGGCCCTATAGTGTCCTTTGTGAATACAATGCCGCTTTATATGAATAGGTTAACACGAAGCATCTCTGGGAGGCACTTCCTTCAGGCGGCGCTTGGCATTAGAATCTACGCGATCAATCCCTATAACTGAAGACGTTGTTGCAGTTTTGACCTGATCGATATGATTAGCTTCTGCGGTGACAGTTACGGTACATGAGCAACTCCGTCGGGCACACTGGCCAATATAAAATAGGTTGAAACCTCGGGTGAGGTCTACTTGATGTAAAAAAAGACATATTTTTGAATATTTGCGTATAGTAGAACTAATGTGATAAAATAATCTGTTTTGCTTATTAAAGTAGACCAGGCTTTACATTAATAAACTTAGCAGACGAAGTAGGGCTTCACGGTTGCTAATTATTAATGACCTTGTTACTTTAGAGCCGAATTATACGAAGCTGGAACAGTGGGCTGAAATAATGCCAACAATATACTAATAAACAGGAAAAAAAACATAAAATGCTTAAATTATTATAGGTCGATCCGCTTACTTTCGGTGATGTATGGAATATTTACAAAGAGAATTTCGGACAAGAGAAACACGACTTACACCAGCCTAGAGAACAAGCCAGTTTTAGGAAAGGCTACTCTACGATGGATCACACTTACGTGATCGATCAGGCAGACTACGAAAAGTCATTCAACTCAGTAGAGATAGCAGCAGTCTTAAAAGCACTAACTCGACAAGGAGTACATAAAACTTATGTCAATAACTAAGCCGGCATCTACGAAGACTCCACAGCTAGTTTACTTCGCCACACAAAAAAGCGATAACATTATGAGAAAAAAAGGAGTCAGACAAGTAGATATAAGATCCCCAACGTTGTTCATTGCATGCCTAGAAGAAATGGGCTGTAGCTGCTACAGTGGGAAGCAGGGATCAATGTCAACAGATGTCTCAGCACACATCTCCAGCTCTTCATTAAAATATTTCTCCAACTCAGCAGCCTGTGATTCGCAGGTGAAATAGTATATTCTAATAACGAAAACAACGAAGTTTTAAAAAAAAGGCTTCAGGAATTCAACCTAGAAAGTAGTAAAGTAGACCTAAAACTGAATATGAAAAAGACAAGACAAAGATAATGCTGAATAACCTGGCGAAAGATAGAGTTCACATTTGAAAACCGTGCATTTAAGTGTATACAGAATTATGTATAACTCAGACAAGTGCTAACAAGCGAGCCTAATCACGAAACGGAAATTCCCCGAAGAATAAGAATGGGCTGGAGCGCATTCGGCAGGCACTCGCAAATAATGTCAGGAAATCCGCAACAGTCATTCAAGCGAAAACCATACAATCACTGCATACTGCCAGTTTTAACATAATCGTCTGAAACCTGGAGGATAGCATAGCAACTAGAGAAAAAGTTGAGTACTACGCAGCGCACGATGGAACGAAAGGTAATGGTAGAACTTCTCAAAGACTGGAGGACGGCAGAATGAGTCAGGGCACAAACAGTGGTAGCAGATACCCTAGTTGACATCAAGCGAAAGAAATATACCTGGGCTGGCCACGTATTCCGTAGGGCAGACAAGCGGTGACCAAGAGCAACAAAATGGTTACCGATTGATGGTAAACGGTGTCGAGGAAGGCAAAGAGTTATATGGAGTGATTGAATTAAGAAGTTCGCAAGAACAAAACGGAATCAGGTCGCCCAGTATAAAATAAACTGGAGATCGCTTGGAGAGGTCTTCGTCCTGCAGTGGGCATAAACAGGCTGAGAATGATGATGACGACGAAAATTTTTTCGACGTCAGCTTTTGTTTTCCCAGCAAATAAAAAATACGATAATGACCGGGCAGACCGCGTAGACAAGTGCTAACGCGCACTTGTCTAAATCTCGTCAAAGCCTTTAGCTCACTTGCCTCGATACTTCACAGCATCCGATGGCTTCTCTTCCTTGGAGGCACTGAAATTAAATGACCACAATGGTTGAGCATTGAAGCATCCAGACACAAGGCGTGCAACTAATAAAATACCATTTCAAGAGGCTTAACATACTTTCGAGTAATGTCTACCATTATACAACTCATGTGCAGTGTTACAGCAACCAACTGGCCTTATAATTTACGCACATGGGCGACGTTTGTAGGTTCACTGTATTTCTAAAAACAGAGAAGCTAATACGCCCAGTCCAGTTACTTTTATTCGCCATGTACTGTAGGCTCAAGGAGGGAAATAGTATAAAACCAGAATATGCGTCTAAATTTTTCTAGACATGGTGCAAAGCGCAAACTTGGTAGGTTTCTTCGCTAATTTTTAAGAGCAAACATAGCATTTGTTGATGAGTCAGGGCTCAAGCTTAAGCTCGATGGCCATGCGTGTCGCACCGTCAGTGCCATGGTGCAAACAACGAGTACTTTGATGAAAGGTCGTTATAGAAGGGCTGTACGTTGTATCTTTAAATGGGCGCTATGAATTGAAAAGGCCGTGCGTGCAGAACTATTAGTTAGCCATGAAAGAATGTAGAATATCACTTTTCTGTCAAATGATCTTGCTCACCGGCGGTAGCATTGAATACGTTTCTCGAATATGCAGAATAATAAAAGCAGCATTGTTGCAAGGACAACACTCGTTATTCCGATCTCTGCATACCATGTTGAAGCGCTACTTTTACCAGGATTCTTGGTACCTGGAAAAATGTAAGAACCGTTCGCACTCTGGTTACAATTACTGCACATTATTATGTTTACACATGACAATCTTGCATGTTATACCTTTCTGTCATGACTGGCTCATGTCTATAATGATAATAGAAATTAGTGCGTGAAATGTGACATATGTGAGTTTCTGATCCACCACTAGTGAGTAACACACCAACACTAGCCCATAGAAAGTCAGTGCTAGGCGAGCTTAGGCAACAGTTAGCCAACAAAGTCAGTGCTCGCCAACACTGCCGAGTGTAAGTGCCACTTCCGAAACTTTCACGCGGAAAACATTTATATTTTTCTAAACCCGAGAACTGCTTATGCAACCCCAGTTTGTTCTCACAAAGAAAGCATGAGGTTGCTTTTCAGGCTCATGCACATTTGCCTCAAACCAGGGAATAAAAGGCACCGCCACTGTACGCTTAATAATAATATGAGGGGTTTTACGTCCCAAAAGCACCATATGATTATGAGGGACGCCGTAGTGGAGAGCTCCGCAAATTTTGACCATCTGGTGTTTTTTCGTGCATTGACATCGCACAGTATACGGGCCTCAACCACCGTGCGCTCTGTTTGTTGTTCTGTTTCATCTGTTGGTCTGTTTGTTGTTCTGTTTCATCTGTTGGTCGGAACCTTTTAAAGAATTTGGGATCGGAGTGCTTGCCTCGGCAGTGTTGAACTTCCAGAACATCCTTGACAATCTTGTAGGTGAGGTCCCCACCAGCACAGCGAAGAGTATGGTGTCCATTTCCTTCGACAGTGCAATAATAGGAACCATTTGTGTTTTTGTTGACCTCTCGGAAGTACTCGGTGTATACGTTAACAGGATCTGTATCTGCGGATTGGAAGCGTACGGCGGTGCATCACACGTGCGCAAATTCGCGCACATGATTTGATTAAAAAGAAAAGCGTAGTTTGAACTGGAGCCTAGTGCTGAAAAGGCGGCGGAGCTGATGGGCACCTATTTAGCCCTGGCTTTTGCTGTTTTGCTAAGTTTTGCAAATTTTCTCTCGCTTTCTGTCTCTATTGATTCTTCTCTCTTCCCTCTATTTATTGTCTTTTTTCACTGTTTATTTCTATTTCTCTCTCTTCCTTTCTCTTGCTCTTTCTATCTTCCTTCCTCTTTCATACCGTCATTTCTTCCTCTTTCACTCTCTCTATTTCTCGCTTGCTTCCTCCTTCTTTCTGTGCTTTTCCCTCCCTATCTCTCACCATTCTTTCTCTCTATTTATCTTTCTGATTCTTTCTATGCTATCCGTTACTTCCTCCTCCTTATATTCTCCTCACCATCACTTCCGTTTGCCACTTACTTGCTATACTGTACGGCTATGCTATGGTTTACAATATACCTCCTTTTTTTCATCCTCCTTTCCCTCACATCACTCCTCACCATCACTTCCTCTCCCCTTACCTATACTGTAGTACACATGGCTATGCATGCATTACCCTCCCGTTCCTCCTTTACTTCCTCACACCTCTCCTTACCCTCACTTCCTTTATCCACCCAGGTGCTACACCCAGTCATCAGCCTGACTATGCCCACTGCAGGGCAATGGTTTCTCCCATGTTCCACCAATCAACCCGGTCCTGTGCTTTCTGCTGCCACGTTATACCTGCAAACTTCTTAATCTCATCTGCCCACCTCATTTTCTGTCTCCCCCCTCACGCGTTTAGTGGCCGACGAGTGTTGGCCGCTGCGGACAGACTCGTGGTACTCGCTCGCTGTGTGAGGTGCGCGTGGCAGTTCATCGTGAGCTGGTGCAACTCGTCGAAGACGAACAGATGAACGTAGTTTACGCCCTGGTTTTCATTAGTGAACCGTAAAATCCCAAGCGAGCACCCCCCCCCAACCTCCTTCGGCGAAGGGCAATCGGACAAGATTCGGAGGGGGGGCCTTCGCTCGGTCTTGGATTAAAATTTTTAGCGGTGGAATAGCCGCTAATAATAAAGAATGCACACCCGTGCTTCTAATGCAACGTTTTAATAAATACGCATGCATTCACTGTTTTCGTTCGCCCTGTCGGGCGAATAACAACAATGAATGAAGCAGTGAAAGTGGTGGGAGGGGAGAAGGGGACTCATATTTGAAATCTGCTGAAGAAGGGAGGGGGGCGGCTTGACCGGGATTTCGCGGTAGTCATGGAAATGTCACCGATATAATCCACTACAGTGCATTTCTGAGCATTCATTAGTAGCCCGTGAATATAACGAACAATATGTGCTGAAACAAGGCTTAATTTTATTTGGTCATGGTGAATGTTGACAAATTATCATGGCATGATACTATGTTGAGTTTTGATCTGTTTCAATGGGCCGCACAGATATTTTTCGACCTTTTTGTTTCTTTGAATGGGTAAAGGGACGTCTTCCAGAATGGCGTCCACTCACAGTGACACACGACAAAATTAGGTGCTTGATTTAATACAAGTATCGACACAAGACAGCGATTGAAGCGCGCAAGTGCTGCATTCCGGATAGTTCACTTGCTTGAAAGCAGATCTCGCATCTACTTTTCAAACGGAAAGGGTGTTCTCTCACACACAGCATGGACAGTTCGTTCGTCAGTGCAATTATGGCCTGTGCACTTGCGGCCGTAATTACTTGCGGAGCTGTTGTAAATATGCGTGACGCTGCAAAAGCACCCTTTCCAGCAGCTACGCCATTGGCTCTACTCCCGTGCAGCAGCACAGAAAAGGGGGTGCCATTTTTTTTGTTAATAAAAAAATATGGGACAATGCAATCTTGCCGATTAGTATTTCCTCTTTTTTACCTCAGGAATCTCTGTTACTTTTTAGCAGTAATGCGATTTCTCGAAAGGTGAAGGGGTTTCATAGTTACAACAGACAACAGGGACGACAACAGCGCTGACTTTCAACTTATCTTATTTTTAGACATGTGGGCAATGTCCGTAGACGGTTAGCGCCACACAGAGAATGCAGAGAACAATCTGCTAATCCTCCACGAGGAGGGTTAATTAGCAGACGATACCACGCTTTCACGGGGCTAGTGCGGGCCCTGCCAACACCTTGCGTGTGGGCAGAGGGCCTTTGTTTGCCTTTGCGTTCACCATGATTAAGAGCAACGATATCGATTATACGGGTAGCGTGCACAGGCCCCTGCAGAATCGGCCATGAACATGTCTGGGTTTTAGAACCCGAGGAGCGAGAGCGGTGGTGTGACAGATTGGCTTGCCGAGGCTCTCAGAAACACGTGGCGCTCAAGTGCGTCTTCAGAGCTTTTTGCAGAGGGGTGCGTAAGCGAGGGAGGGCGGGGCGGGGGGGGAGACATCCAGCAGCAACCAGCGCAGGCACCGTTTCTTTCAAGCTGCCTGCATAGAAAAAGTATTCGAAATTCGAGGAGGAAGGAGGGAGAGGGCAGCCTCCCTCTTGCCTCCTCTTCCTCCTAGTATTTTACCTTCCTCCATGAAGATTGCAAGTTGTTCACGGTGAACCGTGAACCGGTGAGCCGTTGAACTGGGCCAGATCACTTAACTGAGCTGAGCCGTTCGGAGCCGCTCACAGAAGTGAGCCCCTTTGCCCATCTCTAATCCCAACTCTCAACTACCTTTATTCTTGGCTCTTCGCTCCCCCCACCCTTCCCTTCCCCCGTGGAGAGGGATCTGATTAGGCAAGACGGGAAGCGGCTGGGACAGAACTGCCCTCACGTCACCTGTAGCATGGTGGTGGAGGCCACCAGAGCTTTAACAACCATGGCATCGCTCATCGCCTCGCAGCGTGTTGGCACGGCCGGACTCGACTTAAAGCCCTTGTGAAGTATAGGGGCTTTAACTCGACTCCCTGAAAGCGGAGGAGGAAGTCGAGTCTGGCCGTGGTGTTGGAGATAACACAGTAGGAGAAGAGAAATGAAGAGGAGGAGTAAGACAGAATTTTTTGGCGAGTTAGGATCCAAATCCCCGCACCCACGGTCCGAAGGCGCGCGTCGTAACCACGCGACTATCCAGGCACGCTAGCACAAGAAGTATTTATGGGAACCATATGATTGCTTTGCTATGGGCCGATAATAGTTAAGCCTAATTAAGCCAAAATCTAGCCGATCCCAATTAATCCAAGCAATCCATATAGAGTTTTCAATTGTGCTTGTGAAGGCACGCTCAGGAAGATCGCAATTACCACGGACCGAGTCGAACCTAATTAAGCGTACTTAATTACGCTGAAATCTAATTAGTGGCAACTAAGACTAAACCTCATGCAGACTCAGTTGTGTGCGATCGAACCAAGCCCACCCGAGATACCTCACGGCCGAATTAGGCTCATTAAGACTTGAGATTTTGTCTGAATCAATGTGCCCCAATCGATACGGATGGTAACTCAACGATGGCCAATCGACCGCCAATCGATAATTTATCATTGTAGCTCAGATAGCGCAAGTGCCCGCATATGTTTTATGGTGGTAATAAGTACTACATCAAGCCACTTTAGTATGGAGCTATCTGTTTTCCATTTCTAAATTTACCTGACAGGGTATGTACCCACTCAATAGTATTTAGCTGTACGTGGAAAGATCTAAGATTTGGTGATATTGGTAACCCATTATCGCAGATAAACATAACGTGGATCATTTATCGCTCTCTGTCCATCCCGTCTCTGACCAGGTACTGGGCAATGATCTGCAAGAATATCGAAGTGTTTGACTTTGCAGCTCTATACACGCGATTGAAGGATTTCCATCGTCTTCTTGATAGTATAGTGTCCTTGCGATACCACTGATTGAATATATTCGAAGTCATCTAAGCAAAATTACGGCAGCTACGCACTAGTGGGGGCGGAGACCGAGGCAACAGCGGAGCTAGTGGCCTTCCCCTCCTCCTTTCCTCATTCCTTACTTCAGTTCCCTTTCCCACCCCTTGTTATACTTTAGTACACATGATTATGCTATGCTCTACCCTCTCCTCTCATCCTTCCCGTCCACCTCCCCCCTCACTCCCATTCCCCCCCCCCCCTTGTTATTTTATTCGCCTTTTCGGTCGGTTTAAAGATTTCGATAGCAGTAGCACGTGTAGTACACCCAAGAAACAACAATGATCGCTCTCTAACACCGAAGCAGAAAGCGTGTTTTTAAGATGTGGCCGAGTAAGAAAAGGCTCTTTTTCCGCTTTCAGGTAAAGCGAAGGCGCTTAAAGTTAAGGACTAGATCTTGTAATGTTTAGTTTAGCTTAGCAGAATATTTATTTGAAATATTTGGCCAGACACATGGAGAAAAGTGGTGAATATGTGTGGGCTACTCGCTAAGGCTTTCATTCCCCGCCAATGCTACTAGGCTACACCGGCGCACGAAACCGGAAGCCACCCAGCACCTCTGTTTGTAAACAGCGAAAGGGTCTATAATATATGTGGCTATGATCTACAACGGACTCTACAGCGGTCGCGCTTTGCTTGCGTAGCGTTGCTGTGCCCAGCGTTTGGAATCATTCTGACAGACGCCGTCTCAGTGAACACAGGCGTTCGCGGAACACACTTTGGAATTTACAAAGGGCCCGTCAATTTAAGCGCTGGAACGCAGATGGCGTATGCGCGATGCGCAAGGTGCGAGAAAATACGAACGCATGCGAACGGAGGAAGATTAGTCTCGTGTCTCACTGCGATTCGCCGTAAAAAATTAAAAAGAAAACACGCACACATTCCGTTTGTGCGTTATCCCACTGAGAGTGTAAAAGAAGAAAGACATGACATAGTCAGTCGAATGGCCACACGCTTTCACCGTACACACTTTGGAATGTACAAAGTGTCCTTCAATTTTTTTTCTTTATTAGGTATGTTCATGAGCTACAGAGAGGTGACTGCTGTCAAGCATTATTTTCGTGAGGCACACTATAGTTCAGTTATTCTGGACATCAGTATCGATATGTTTCTTGAAACCTGACGTCTAACCCTCAACATGGGAAATGCCTCCTTTCAGATGACGACGTTAGCTGATCCCCACCTCGCCCCACTTGAACCTGCTTCAAGGTGTTAAGTGGCCCAGCCTTTGCGGGAGATTAAATTTGGTGACAGCGGCCTGCAAGTTGAGGTAAGTTTTAGACCCTTACTCCAAGAGGTAGGAGCAGAGTGGATCGGATAACAAAGAAGGATAGAGAATATCATAATAGATTTTAGGAAGAGGGAATGGACCTGGGGATATCACGTCATGGGAAGGACAGATAACAGATAATCACTTAGAACAATTTAATGGATACGAACAGATGGGAAGCGCGGCCGAAGACGAAATTTACAGGATTAAAGGCATAAAATGGAATCGGCTCGCGCACGCAAGGGTGGGTTGGAGATCATTGGGAGATGCCTTCTTCCTGAAGTGGACATGAGATAGGCTGATGATGATGACAGTGACTGCATACGTAGCGCTACGCGTGTGCCTAAACCGAATAGTAATGTTTTAGAAATAAAAGTGCAGGACTTGAAGAGGGTGTCCAGGGCTCACGTTTCGTATATATGGGATTACATTCGTAGAGAGAGCAGCGTGTTATATAGCGTCAATATTTCGAAAGGTGTACGATGAAATTATTTGGTAAGCTCAAGCCACGGCGCGTTAAAGGTCGCAGAACCATCAGCTTTTACCTTGAGGGTCAGTGCCATTTTCAAGTATGCAATGGGCTTCACGGTATCCGTCACCGTCCTCGCACGTTGAGTGGCGACGTTGGTGGTGCAAGCAAGAGTGCAAATCTGTACGTACAGATAAAAAAGTACAATAGGACATTGTCAGTGCAACGGCTTTCTATTTTAACGAGATAAAGTAGAAGTAGAACTAACAAAAGCCGGTCTGGATCCTCATAAAAATCAACACAGAACATGACCACAGCTCACCTGCATACATTATAATAATAAGTTATGGAGTTAAACATCCCAAAACCACGATATGATTACGAGAGACGCCGTAGTGGAGGGCTCCGAAAATTTCGACCACCTGGGGTTCTTTAACGTGCACCTAAATCTAACTACACGGGCCTCAAGCATTTTCGCCTCCATCGAAAATGCAGCCGCCGCGGCCGGGACGCGTAATTCAATCATTCGTTTGTTAAGCCATTAAATGTACGGCAACTGCTTCAAGATCTGCCATCGACCGAGCCTTTCGACACGGTAAAAAAAATGCGCAGCTTGAGCTGAGTCGCGCAAGGCTGGGGCAGAGCAGAGCTGGTCGGCACCCGACTGGTCCTGGCTTTAGTAGGAACATGTTCATTCACATGCCCATGCACGAAGTGTTCGCGCGATCACATTAGGTCCATTCGTTTCATCCTGCACTATTTGAACCGGTTCAAGATGGCGCCGCGTGGGGTCCCATCTAGGTGCAGTCGTCGTGCACGGAGTGCAGCCACTGCACGATGCTAGCGCCCTCACTGAAACGAATGCGAGAGTGCAGACGTCGTAGAGGCCTTCTGCTAATGCCGGTTATCGTCGGGCGAGCTATGTGATGGTCTTGACGGTTGCGAACTTCTTAAAAGTCGGCGCTGTTGCTCAACGTTACCTGTCGGCACCGTGCTTTGAATCAGCGATTGTCTCCCTTTCCGCCGTCATTCAGTTGGCGATGGAGGTGGTCGACTCCGACAGCGAGGATGACGACTACGACGAACTGGTGACGAAGTTCGCACTAAAACTTGCGAGACAAAGCAGGCATCGTGTGCCGCGCTACTACGAAGATTTCGTGAGCAAATATCTTGACTTTGAATTTAAAAGACTCTTCCGACTCTCGCGGGGCACGTTTGACACACTTGTGGCCCGTTTTGAAGCTTCTTTTTTCCCAAGTGTACTAGGAGGCCGGCCGCAGATAAGTGCCTAGAAAACTTGCTTGGTTGTTATAACCTATCTCGGATATCAGAACTGCATGTATTCACTGGCCGACCGCTTCGACATCGCCGATTCTTCGGTACAAGCATGCGTGGACAGGGTCCTCACATTCCTGAATGCAGTGAGTGGAAAAGTAATAGCGTGGCCGAACGCCGAGGAAAGAGAACGATTCAAGGCGGGATTTCTGGCAAGAAGTGGCGGGAAAGGACCACGTAACACCATCGGCTGCGTTGATGGCTGCCACATGGAGATAAACACTCCGCGGGACTCTCCCCAGTGGTACTTCAGCCGGAAGAAATTTCCCTGAATCATTCTACAAGGGATATGCAATATCCGAAACAAGTTCATTGATGTGCTTATTGGATTTCCAGGGTCAGTCCATGACGCTAGAGTGCTCAGGGAGGGCCCCTTCTTTGCGGATGCCTCCAACAAGTGCAGTGGTGGGTATCTACTTGGTGACTCGGCTTATCCACTGCTGCCTTGGCTGACGACGCCCTACAAGAACTGCCAACAAAGATTCCTAGTGTGGAAAAAGAGGTACAATAAGCAAAATTCGCAGCAAAGAGTCGGCATAGAAAACACATTCGGCCTGCTCAAGCAGCGCTTTCGGCGACTCTACTTTGTTGACGCGAACTCCATCAAGCAGTGCTCTTTGATAGTCATGGCCGCCTGCGTCCTGCACAATTTGTGCAATAAGGAGCGAGACTTCTTCGATGAACTAGAGGACGTCTCTCTGGACGATGAAGTGGGCAATGATGAAGCTGACATCATGAGCGATGACATTGGCTCCAGCGAAACAATAAAGAAGTTTACTGCCCAGAATGAGTGTTAGTGCACGCAATGTATCATTTTGTTTTCTGTGGGTCGAGTTTTTTTTTTATATATTAAGGAAGTTCATTGCCCAGAACGAGTGTTAGTGCACGAAATGTATTATCTTATTTTCTGTGGGTCGATTTTTTCCCCAAGTGTTGTAACTGTGTGACATTATATTTTCAGTAAGGGTGTGCAAATATTCGAGTTTCGAATTCGAATCGAATAATACCTAAACGAATAATTCGATTCGACTTTCGAATACCTAGTAATCGAAGTTTCGAATAATTCGACTGGACGAATATCTAAAGCTCGACACAGGCCAATGGTGCAACTTGGTTAGGGCGGGGTGGCTAAAACTAACGCTTACGCGCCATCGGCTGCCAGGGATACTTACAAAATGATACACTCGCAGAACACATTGACGTGCTCAATTTTCTACCTTCTTCACACCTTTTCAACGTAGGATCCCTAGGTGCAGCCATAATCACATTTTTGGTGGTGTAAATATGCGTCACACCTCAAAGCGTATACGCTGCCGGGACGCGTGTTTCCGTATCATATCCCCTGAGATGTATGCGGCGAATTCTGCGCCGCTATTGGCTGGAAGTGGTCACGTGATCTAAACGCGCTTCCGGTATTTTTTGTTTATTTTTCTTTCTTTTCAAGCAAGATGGCGGCGCCTGTGTTGCGTTTGTTTTGCGCTGAAGCCTTACGCGTCGCCGTAGAAATCACGCCGGAATGTTTAGGCTTTTCGATGACAAGTGTCGCTGAAACGGGTTGTGTTTTTACGTAGCTGGTTCGCTCCGATTTCTTCTTTATTACGCGTTTGTTTGAGCTGCCGGCCGGCGAAGAAGACGCGGGACTTGTACTACTTCGGATGTCAGCTGTTTTAAGGTAAGTAGTTGTCTCATCTGTGGAATTTACGCTGCGGTCTTCTGTTCTGCGCGTAAGTGAAGGCGAGGCGAATTTGTTTGAAAGTTACTGTCGTTTTGTGACGGGGTGCTGGTTCTCGCTACACCGCGCGTTCTCCCAAGGGTCCTTTGCCATCTTATTTCTTTTTATAGCACGCGATGCAGCGCCTTCCAGATTGCGCGCTGTTGGCGTACTCAGTAGTGCTTATGAAACGCATGTAGTAGTAGCGGTTGGAGCGAAGGCGTTCGCTAGATGCAACTACGCACTTAAGAAGGACACTGAAATGCGCATAGCGGCGCCTTTTTTTGCACAGACTAGTGGGATGCTGTCTACATTCAGCAGGTAAAAATACACGGGAACACGAAATCGTCTTTCAAAAATAGTACCTTAGCCTGTCCGATTATCTCTTCGCCAGTCCGTAAAACTTTAAAGCCTTCGATAGCTCGATAACATTAAAAAGTAGAAAGCGCAGTTCTTCCTCTGACTGATGGCTAAACTAACGTCGAAAAATGTTTTGTGCTGTTTTGAAAAAAAAAATGACATATGAAGCGGGAAATGGGACATGCCATCCTAACGCATATCTACGCCATGTTGTATCAGACATGCAGTCCAAGCAGTAGTGGCCAATGTTGCCCATGCAACATGAATATTCGACAAAAAATGTATTATTGTGAAACAAAACATAGTTATTGAATTCAAAAACGTAATTGAACAGTACAGACGCACGTGATATTTGCAGACACAGTTGTTGGAAATTTTGTACACATTCCTTTTATTACGGTCACTGAACGTATTACACAAGAGTGTTCTTGATACACATATTGACAAATGAACTGCAAAAAATATGCTTTGCATGAAAAAAAGAACTAGCAAGAAGTGTGGTGAAATAATACACAGTATGAAAAGACAGACAAAAGGAGACAGACATGTTCACTTATTAAAAAAATATCATCATCAGCCTGTCTACGCCCACTGCAGGGCAAAGGCCTCTCCCATGTTTCGCGAATCAACCCGGTGCTGTGCTTTCTGCTGCATGAAAAAAAATATATAATACCTTATATTTCATGCACTTCTGAAAATGAAATCATTTGTGAGTCATTGCACATGTCTGTCTCCTTCTGTTTGTGTCTTTTCGTGCCGTTTATCACTTCACTGTACTTCAAGACCAATTAGCCCACAAACAAGCATTAACTGCAAAAAGCTTTCCTAGACTGTGGCATGTTTTGAAAGAAATGATTATGTGAAAGAAGAGTACTTCACAACGCATGTTATCTAAGACATAATGTCATGATCACATTGAAATGACACTTCTGTTCTCAATTTAACATACCATGCAGCTGCCAAACTTTGATGACAATTAAGGATGATCTTTTATTTGAAGCAGGACTAGAAACCACATTATGTGAACCGTGTTAAATTTTGGAATGAACTGTGTGCTCTAATACCTTGCCCAAATGCCACAAATTTGCACCAGAACGCCATCCACAGAAACATATGTGTTCCTACCCTTTTCACAGATAGTGTGTTCCCTCGTCCAGTTCGTGCAAATGCAGTCTGCCCAATGTAGCTTTCTTTATAGTCTGTCTGCAGCTTAGTTAGTCTTACTCTTTCTCTTAGTGATTTTTCGCATGGTACAGTAAAAGCTCGTTAATTCGAGCTGAAGCCCTGGTCCTGGCACAGCCCTGTGTATTTCTATGGGGGAAAACTCCCAATAATTCGAACGCGTCGGTATCCGCAACGCTTAATTCGAACTGGGAGCCCCTCGTTTTCATCGCTCCTTGCAGAAGTCGGCCCACAGTGATCACAATGTGTTGCAAAACGCAGCCGAACCAAATTTACTAGAATGCAAGATAATAAAACAGCAGCATTTTTCAGCAGATGAGAATTCGTACACAGTGCTGGAGCTCTTGGGCAAGCTACAAACGATGCCCATAGGATTGCAAAAGAAGAAACACAAGCGAATGCAAATTACTGATTACTTTTAATTTTGATTTCGCTGACTATGTTATGTAAATAAACGTGTTTTGGAGTATAAATAGCGTCATGCATATGAGTGTATGACGGTGCTTGTTTCTGGCCTCTCACTGACTGATGAAGTAATTTCTGTTTGCTGTTAGATCTCTATGAACCTAATTTACGAAATCACCTGACGTTAACGTGTAGCAGTGCCTAGTTCGTGATAACGCGTCTAAAGATGGTTCTTTGGGCGCTTCGAGTGCAGTGTGGCGGTATGTCCGTTCATTCTAGCACCCGCCTGCTAATTCGAATTCCGCTTAATTCGAACAATCTGATGGTCCCCTTCGAGTTCGAATTAACGAGCTTTTACTGTATCCTGTTATTCAGCGAGCATCAACTCCCCCAAGAAAATGTTTTTGAACATCAGTGTTTCCTCGGAGGTAGCTCTAGGCGTACGATACCGTTTGGTAAACACAGACTTGAGCCTGAACATCTGAATTATTTATTGATTGATTTGTTTGTTTGTTTTTATTTAGTTATCTCATAAACACTGCCGGTCTTGGGCAGGAGTGAATTTAAAACGACATAAGAATAAACGAAACAACATGTGAGTACATCTGAGAAATTGCTGAATACGGAACCGTACTGCTGCATGTGACAGCACTCGGTACTGCACACAACAAAGTAAATGTTGAATTACGTAGCTACTTAATCAAAAGTAAGCAAAGAATACAATTACACGGCTAGTTGATCACAAACAAGGAAAAAAGGTGTGAGCAGAGAAATCACAGCGAACCGTATGAGAGTGCATATGAAAAATTGACATACACAGCATCTTAATGTCCTCGCGTATGACAAGTAAGGAGTAAAATTCACAGCTAGTTAAACAGAAAAGAATTACTGTATATCAGAGATGTATCACAAGTGTAAGGAAGGCCCGAAACTAATTAATGTGAACAATCAAGTGCGCTCAATAAAAACCAACTAGTTTGGCATTGAACCACTTCAGCGGGCAGATCCTTTCAAATATGGGTACTACTGTGGATATTTGTGCTGGTATTCGCTCACCTTCATTGGATGAAAGGCCCAAATTCGCCACTTCTGTACTGGTGGAAAGCATTGTTTCTGATCTGTTCCTAGTTCTGTTTCTTATCTACTCCTACTATCTATGTCAACCTTCGTAACACTGGTTTTCGGTATGCTGGTGACTAAAATTTCATAAAAAGATTGGGCAGGATCTGCGGTATAATATAATTCACTTTTATTGCTTGTCTTTAAAATTAAATTACCAACAGGGACATGCCTCAGCACGTGATCCTTTCAAATGGCGTGGTTTAATGTGTACTAGTGATGTGATCGATCTTAATCAATTTAGCGCACCATCAAATCAGCCTTTTTTAGCAGTTGACAGTCCCACATTTTCAAACACACATTTTGAGTCACTAAGCATGAGTCGTTTACCATGTTTAACAAAATAAATATCTGCACATATGCATGGGATATGATGTCCCAAAAAGTGAAATTAACTCGCAGCTTCTCGGCTTCTGGCTGACAGCCCTAGATTTCTGTATATTCATGACATCAGGGCGCCCGACATTTCCTCGTGATACACATTTCATTTGCTGATTAGTACGGGTTTTCCTGATGTTTCACGACGCATAAATTTTCCACTCATATTCTGTTTACTATCAGAAAGAACTAGGCTTGTGATTACGTCTGTGCTTTCAGTGCAACCTAGGCATTTAAATTACGTGGAGAAGTACATGATGTTGCACTTTATGGACAGATTTTGGTTCTTTTGCAGTTAATAAATAATTGGTATATTGTAAATTCTAACAATATGCAACATGAAATTTGCTAGAATGAAAGGCTTTGCCTTTTATTTAGAGATGTTTTATCTTACACTTTTGCCGAAGGAGCAGCACCGATATACAAGGGTAGTATTTCACTGTCCTCTACCAGCTAAATCTGCCGGCCATTGCAGTGGCTGGCATTTTTTATAAATGCGGTCCACTGTATGATGAATAAAACTGCAGTGACCTGCATAAATCCGATAGAAGCCAAAACAAATAGCAATCTAATATTTTCTGAAATTACGAAACTCATACGAAATGTTCTAATTAGATACGCATACTTCTTACTGTAGTTAACGCAATCAGTCCTCGCATAAAAGAATGGCGTCTCACCAAAAATTGCAATTCTTTAGTATCCTGACTCACCATGCAGTTTGACCAAGATGAACCCACACCAACTAGCCCAAATTTCTACACTGCTTACTCATAACACACAGCTCCTTCAGTGGGCTCAGTGGCACCGCCAGGGGCATGATGCGAAATTTCGTGCTCTTCTGTGTACAGGTCTTCCTGGGATCCAGTCTGCGCGGCAATGCCTCGTTTGCAGCTCCCTGCGGACATACTGCCTCGGTGACATCCAAAGCAACGTATCAAGTTCACCTGACCAATGTTACAACCATATCATTTTCCCGGTTTGACTTCATGACACCCAACCCGATTCACCTTGACAGAAGTTTCGGCAAACCAGCAACTCCAGAGACTTCGCACGAACAGCATATATTGGGACAATGCCTACTTTCACCATTCAGGAGGCTCGGTGGCAGCGCCAGGCGCATGATGCTAAATTTCAGGCTCTTCTGTGCACAGGTTGGTGAAAAATATCGTTATGCAAAGCCTTGCCTGTTTGTGGTCATGTTGTATGGATGCATATCGCATAATTTGCTTATTGTTAATTATTAGTGGGGATGTAGAAGAAAACCCAGGGACTAATAATGATGTTCTGAGAAGATTTTAAATACTCTCACAGAAATTAAGGCTTCACAATCTGAACTGCAAATTGGAATGCAGAGCATCTAAACACGCATTGAGAATACACTTACAGCACTCAAAGACTGTAAAGAAAAAGTTGAAACGAGTTTAGCAATAGTGAATACGGTTCAAAAACAAGTTGCAAAATTAAACAGTAATATGGATGACCTAGAAAACAGAAGCCGCTGTAACAACATTGTGATATACAGTATCCCAGGAAATGACAATAAAAGCCTTGAGTCCTTGAGGAAATATGTCGAGAAGGATATCTTTAACCATTTGTTGAAAATAAAGTAAAACCTGTGGAACGTGTGCATCGCATTGGCAAAAGATTCACTAGTCGGGACCGACCCGTCATACTGTGGCTTTATGATTTCGACGAAAAAAACGGCAGTACTGCGCAACTTCTCAAAGCTCAAAGGCACAGACATATCGGTATCAGAGGATTTTTTATTCGCAGTTCGTGAATCGCGCAGGATCTTGTGGGAGTCCTCAAAACCTAACCAAGGAGATTGTGATAAGGTTGTCCGCCGCGGTGGATCAGTGGATACAGTGCTCCGCGCTGACTCGAAGTTTGTGGGTTTGATCCCGGCCATAGCGGTCGCATTTCGGTGGAGGCAAAATGGTAGAGGCCCGTGTACTGTGCGATGTCAGTACACGTTAAAGAACACCAGATGGTCGAAATTTTCGGAGCCCTCCACTACGGCGTCCCTCATTATCAAATCGTGGTGTTGGGACATAACACCCCAGATATTATTATTATTGTGATAAGGTTGTGTTCTTTACGATAAACTGAAAATGAATTAGACGTTGTATGCATGGGATGAGCACGTGGACAAGAGAATAGCTCTGAAGTCGGCTCATTCTGAGAAGGCTGGCCACGAGGGCCGTAGTCATAGTTAAATGTATGATTTCAGGAAAATAAGTTGTTTTCTTTATTATGTTTTAATGCTAGAAGCATAGTGAACAAGGCGGATCAACTAGAGGCGATTTCATTGGCTTATGCACCTAATATCTTGATTACCGAGACATGGCTTCATCCCGGTATACACAATTCTGAAATAATTCCACAAAGCTATAGCCTAAATCGCAAAGATCGTGATAGATGTGCAGGCGGTGTAGCCATCACTGTAAGGGATGGTCTGACGTTTCAGGAGGAACGTGGTGTACCTAACCGCGAGTCTTTGGTGCACTGTCACATTTGAAGCCATGCCTTTACCGATAGGTGGAGTATAGACTTGTGGCATCCGAAACTTACCTTATGGAACGGCACAACTACATTCTCGAGAAAATGCATGATTGGACAAAGCTAGTACTTGTTGGTGACTTTAACTTGGCAGGAATAGACTGTTATAATTTAACCGTCAGCAATAGGGAGGCAAACAGCTGCGAGCTTCTTTCGGATACCATGCTAGGCTTTTCCTTATCTTAACACGTAACACAAGCGACATGCGTCCAAGGGCGTGTTTCTAATATCTTAGACCTTGCTTTGATTTCTAGCTCAATAGACGCTGTAGTTGCGGTGGAAGATAGAATCTCCGACCATAAACTGGTATTTATTCAATTTCCTAATCTTGGCCTGACAAAAAGTATCACTGAGAATTCACACATACTTATTAAAAATTATTGCAGAGCAAAAGATGAAAGCATTATTGACTACATGAAATGAAGTTAAACAGTTTCTGTGCTGTCGACAACTTATGGCTCAAGTTTAAAGGAGGAATTTCTCAATGGGAACACACTTACATTCCGATGAAGCATAAGCGGATAAAACGAAGAACTCCTTGGATAGCGCGTGAAATTATTAATAAGAAACGAGAACTTTAAAAAATGCGCAAGTGTAAATGCGATCCAAGTGTAATAAACCAGTACTACCAAGAATTTAAAACCCTGTTGTGCCAAGCAAGAAATAACCTTTTTTCGCGCACTTTAGCAGGTTTTATGACAGTGCAACCAAGAAAATTTTGGCGTTAGCTAGCTAGGCCGGACAGCCCAATCCGTAACATGGAAATCAACGGCACTTATTGAAAATACGCACGCAATAACTAACTCATCTAATTCCTTTTTTCACTCTGCATTCCGCCAAGCATGCCCAGTCCAAGGACAGCTTGTTGAACGTAACTCAGCTATGCCGGAAATCGATATAACTGAACGACGTATCCTGAACCTGCATTTACAACTAGATGGAAAATAATCACCAGGTCTAGATGTAATCCCAAATGTGGTTTTCAAGTGTTACACATAACAACTTACCCCAATTCTGTTTAAAATATTTATGTTTTCACTGAAAAGTAGCATGCTTCCGGCAGATTGGCTACACGCTGGAGTAATCCCGATCCATAAATGTGGTATCAAATCTATTGTACAAACGTATCGACCCGTATCACTAACCACTTGTAGCTGTAAATGAATGGATCATATCTTCAACAAAGCTGTCATAGAATACCTAGAAACTAACAATACACTGTACCCTAAATGGCTCTCCGCGGTAATGCAACTCGCGGAAATAATGCAGGACTTCGTTAGCACAATTGATTCTAAATTACAAACTCTTGCAATATTTAGATTTTGCGAAAATGTTCGGCCGTGTGCCTCATTCTAAATTAATAGCCAAGCTTCAAACTATTGGCATTAACAGCAAAGTAATGGCATGGATCTCGGTTTACTTAATAGATTGTACTCAGTATGTAACCTTAAATAATGTTGATTCTGACTGCCTAAACGTTTTTTCAGGTATACTCCAAGGGTCTCTTTTAGAGCCAACATTATTTCTTATCTACGTCAACGACATCACCTCTTGTGCAGAACCAGGTGTAACTTTGCGACTTTTCGCAGGTGACTGTGTCATTTATTCCGCCATACGCAGTAGTGATGACTAGAGACCGGATTTCAGGCAAATCCCTATTTTTTTCCTTGCGTTCCTATCGTGCCACTTTGATATATGAGCACGAATTAGGGGATAAGGAGGGCTTTTATAGTGTTTTTATAGTGCCTATAAATGCCTATTTTTGGGGTTTGTCCCTAAATGTCTATAAGGGCTTATAAATGCCTATTTTCATGAACGGCGCCTATATGAGCTCTATTTAAACTCAAATTTTGCTTTCGAGTACACTTTTAGACCGCATTTCATGTTACCGGGCAAAATTGACGTTTCGGAACTCTATGGGGTGCCACAACCTAGTTCCCTAGTTCAACAAACTTCCGGTAAGCAACCTCTAGCAGCAGTGAAATGGGATGCGCCGGCCACTTTACCCCACCGCACTGACATGGCGCGAGCGGTTGGAGCAGGGGGAGGAGGAGGAGAGGAAAAGGCACTATTTCTGCAACCCTAAATGGGGAGAGGAAAATAAAGGTGGCAAGAGGAGAGGAGAAAAGAGGAGAGTGGCTTCCGTGGCCGAGGATGTGGCGGGCAGCTTCTACAGCGGGTTTTCCAGTCCAGTGTTCCCAAGGAATTGAAGCACCTCCTTGAAGACCTCGGTGTAGTGGGGGGGCAGAAGACAGTAGGTGCCTCTGTGCAGCAGCCGGAAGATGGAGAACGAATGCGAAACCATGCATAGAGTGCCGTCAGGGGAATATAGAGTACAGGTAAAAAAAATAATCAGATGTGCACTTAGCTTTTGTTTCGTTTGTAATTTACTTCTTAAAGGGCGCTTCACCAGGTCACATAAGAAATTTTAGTTAGACACTGGAAGTTGTTGCGTGGCCAATGAAGAGGTTTGACCGCAAGAACTTATTAACTGGTTCATTATGAGCCGCTAAAGCATGATGCTGGTAGGTGAGCTTGAAAGATTTGCCACTGGCAAGCAAAATTTCTTCCCTGCCCACTTTGGTATCGGAGGAACTCGGAGCCGGAATATCACACGACGCAGACGCATCAACAAGTGATGCGCATGCAAGGTTACACTTTGTGCTCATGATATGCCCAAGTCAGGCCGTGCACACACGCGATGTTGTATCGTTTCGGCGTTCTCTCTAGTGTACTGCCTGTTTCTGTGGGATGGATCCCTGTATGCGTTTGGAGAGGCTGCCATGAATGATGTATCCTTACGACGACACAGCGCGTCGCACCGCTGGAACTGCTGTACGAGAAAATGCATCAAAAACACGCTAAGCGTTGTCAGGGCTGGCCCCGGCACGACGCGGCAACGGCGAGAACACGGACGCATAAGAAATGTAGGCAGCTTAGTCTCGCATTGCGCTCGATTCGAAGTAAAAAATAAATAAAAACGCACACAGATTCCATTTGTATGTTTTAACATTTCTACAACTTTCATTTTTCTATTCAAGCAACAGATTGCACAAATTACACGTCGCCTCGAATCAATCTCGCAGTGTCGCGTACTACTCTGACGTACGCAGGACCATTCCTTGTTCTACATCACCTCCTCCATATTGGTGCACGCGCCCATGAGATAAAGGGCAAGCGGCGTTTAGTCTGACCTTTCACCTCTTTCCTGGGCGCGTAGCGCATCAAATCTTGCCAGACGTGATCGTTAGCGCCCAGTGAATGCATTACACTTGCCAGCTCGAAATGCTGAAACCTGGTAAGGGGCCTTTCACTGTGTTCACAGACAGAGGATAAATTGACCCTACGCGATTATACCCGGCCAATACGAGGCTAAACGACTCTTCGTGCCTTTTAGCGGTCTGACTATTGGCTCCTGGGCTGCCCTTCGCACCCATGCCGAAAAAAGAGACCCAGGAGCGCGTTTGTTCGACGGTGGGCCCTTAACTCACCAGTGCTGGACAATAAAAGAAGAGACCGTGTTCTGGAAACCGTGCGGGAAAACGGACAATAGCATGGCTAGTTAAACCATTGACGCCTTTGTGCCATCATAAACTATAACATTTGTTTGCTTTCCTGTCGTAGACAAAGGTCGCACATGTCTTTCTTCGAAAATTTGAGTTTTTGTAAATATTTATTGTGCCTATATTTACGATTTTGGGAGCCTAAAACTGTGTTTTGCCTGCCTGTTTTTGGCGCCTAAAACGCTATTTCTTACTGCCTAAAAATCCGGCCTCTAGTGATGACCATCTAAAACTTAATTCTTTACAAAACATTGCCCAATGTCTCAAATAGTGTTCATTAGCCTAACCAGGAAAAAACTACCTTTACCATTTCAGTACATTAATGGCTTGTATATTACACAAGTTGACAACGTAAAATACTTGGGTGTCACATTTTCACAGGACTTGAGATGCATAAGCACACTAACAATACATGCACCAAGACATTTAAGCAGCTAGAATTTATGCGCAGAATATTGAACAAGGCCTCTCCAGCCTTTGAACTTTATAAAACCCTGCTCAGACCTGCTCTAGAATACTGAAGTACTATAGTGCAGGGTCCCCATCAAAAGTGTATTTGCGACAAACTTGAAAGATTACAGAATATGGCTCTGAGGTTCATTTATTCAAACTATTCCTGGCACGACAGCGCATTGGAAATGCGCAAACAAGTGCACTTGCCAACTTTGTCTTGCTGGCGTCATGTTGCGTCTATGAAGTTTTTTTATCTGCACTTTTACGGCCACATTAAAATCAGGAAAGACGACCATGTTCAACCGCCCGGTTGTAGCTCAATTAGGACAAGCCACAATACATGCATAAGGTCGCTCAGTGTGCACTGCAATATGTTTAAATATTCTTATTTCACTTGCACTGAAAACACTTGGAACACACTGCCAAGAGAAGCTGTAAATAATCCAAACCTGGATCAGTTTTGTACATTTGTGAAGCAGCTAATAGAGCCTCTGTAGGGTGCAGAAAGTATCTTGCAGAGTTGAACCACTGCGTTTTTTTCTTGTGCATTTCTTTTGTCATGTGTAGTATGTAATTTCTCATGGTGCCTTTGTTCTTTTTTATCGAGTAGCGAAGTGTAACAATATTTGTATTATATTATTGATGTACTAGCTTTTGAAAAGTGTTCCAGTCTTGCTCGCGTCGGCCCTGCTGCCTTTTTGGGCATATGTCGTATGTTACTAAGTGTCTGTGATGAGGTATGTCCACTCGCTGTACGGGTCTGCAGAAAACCTATAGCATTGAGAAATAAAGGTTCCACCTCACCCTTCCCACTATTGCGGTCTGGGTCAGTACAAGCTTTCGTACAACCTTCCTTGCTTGAAAAACCTTTATTGCTGGTGCAAAAGGAGGAAGTTTGAGGAGGCCCAGAAAAGGCCACCCCTCACAATCACTAGGTGGGCTCCTAATTACAGGAGCCCATTGGCGACCGCCGCAACTCGGGCTCTGTCGACCAGGGCCTTCTGGCTCTCCAGGTCAGAGCAGCCGAGCAGGGCTGCCTCCCAGTCCTCCCGGGTGGGGTTTGGTTTTGGGGCGAGGTTCGGGGTTTATTGGCATGCCCACACCATGTGGAAAATGTCCGAAGACGTCTCCGCACAGTGCGGGCACTTTCCTGTACAGGCAGGATCAAAGTGTTTCAAAACTGCCGGGCACAGCAGTGTTTTGGTGTAAAGGCGCAGGAGTGTGCGCTCCTCTGCCTTTCTAAGGCCCTTACAGGGCTTAGGATAAATTGCGTGGCCGAATTGGTATAATTGAGTAATCTCTCGAAAAGTGAAGGCCGGATTGGGTTCGGGATCCATTTCACAAGAGTAGAAAGGCGTTGCCCGGAGAGTCAGTGCGCGGGCAGCGGCGTCAGCCGTTTCGTTGCCTTCGAGGCCCGATTACATGAGATGGCGGCATGCACTGTGTTCCTGTCTCTTTGCAGCTAAAGGTGGTCGCAATGGGAAAAGTTTTAAGCCAAATGACGGTTAGGCATGAACATTATTGCTGCAATTTACTTGCTCATCACCATTAGCTCGATTGAATACATATGCAGACCCTCACTGGTGTTTTCCCAGCGGTACGTACCCTGCTCTGATGTGCCTAACAGCTGCCCTACTGCTCGTTCATCATCCAGATGTATTCCTTTACGACTTCCAGTGTCTTGCAGCCAATGGCAAAGCGCTGTTTTCTGCCGAGACTGTTCCACATGGCACAGGGAAAACTGTCCTGTCCCCACGCAGTTCAGCTAAGAGGAGTAATGACATGAAGTTTCAAAGACGAGCTAACTTGTGGGATAGATTTGAGTGTAAATATGTGCATTTACAAAATATAAAGGACCAATATAGCCTAGCACATAATTAAAATCAACTTTGATGTGCATGTGTGTCACGGAATGCCACTTTTTCGACCCCTCGTCATGCTTTAACGCGCGCCGCACCCAACCCGCTGACCGGCGCACCGTCTTGGACGTCAGGGACTTGTTTTTCGTAGAGCCGCGAAGAGCAGCGGAAGGGGAGTGTCGCTACCGAAGTTGGCTCTTTGTTGAATACCGAGGCTACGGCTGGTATATGGAAAGCCGCAGTGTGCCCCGAAGTTTTGGCTGCAAAGTGCTCGGCATAAGAATGGAGGCAAGATGCGTTCCCACGGAAAGAGCTGCACGTGCACGAGCCGCCTACGCAGTCACCGTAGACGGGTTTTCTCGCTTGATTAATGGAGAACCCTCCCCTAATTAAAAAGGGGCGTCGTCAAGATTTTGAGGGCGGACTTTTGCGACAATGAAACGCGCATGATTGGACCCATGTGGATGGTCCCCCCTTTTTCCCCAGGAAGAGAGTGAGGGGACACGAAGGGGATTTAAGCGCAGGAGATCGCCCTGCTAATCAGTCTAGCTGCTTGACAAGCATGGAGTAGAAGTAGATCATCGAGTATCTCTCCTATAGAAGTTTTTAGTGTGTGCTTTGTATCGGCTGGCCACCTAAACTTAGCCGTTCGCCTAGTTGAGACACGTCTGCAACGTAGGCATCGGGACTTCAATCTCAGGTTAGCTCAACCTGCCTGAGATCTCCTTCAAGCGCTAACTCCCGGAAACATCGGCGTTGCAACTCGGACCCACCGACATTGGAGTCGTGCCAGATATCTTCGGGACTTCTCGCATCCGATCGTCGTGGACGCAACGCTGCCGGTCATCACACGTATGCTTCACCTGTTTATATCATCGAACTTTCGCGTTTCTTCGGTTTTATTTCATTCCATTGTTAGTTTTAGCGTTAATTGATATTGTGTATTTTGTAAGCCCATTGTTTGTCGCTATTTGAATATTGTTAGTTTACTTGAATTGCTGTATTTAGTGTGCTCGTGCCGCAATAGCTAAATTAAAGCTATTGTTTTGTCCAAACACTTCTCCGATCTCTTCACTGTTTCTACTTGCGTACGGAACGACCGAACCCGCTGTCATTCCCGTCGCCGACTTCGCGCTGGCGACGCTGAGTGATAGCAAAACCGTAACAAAACTGGCGTCCGCGACAGGACGTTCCGTACAATAGTGAAGCGGTGAGGGTAACGAGAAGCGTGCGGACGGTTTGGCGATAGATCCGTGCAGTTGAGATTGTCGCGCCTAGTTGAACGTTCAGCATGAGAATTGTGAGCGCGCTGTTCTGGTTAGCGGCTGTATAGCGACAGTTCGCAGTATTGAGAGGATGGATTTTGATAAGTGGATCGCGGATGGCAGACAGTTAGGCCTTGAGGGCCCGGAACTCAGAGAATGGGTTAAGGAGCAACAGGAGTTAGCCAGAGAGGAGCTGGAACAGGCCAGAGAGGAACGTCGGAGAGAAATAGCGCATCGAAGAAGGATGCTAGCGTTAGATGGAGAGATTGAAGGGTTGAAGCGTGAGATCGAGGCACAGCGGCGGAGTGATGAGCCGTCGACAAGTGTAGCTCACGCTGTCATTGAAATCACGCCTGAGAAAGGCACGTGCTCTTCCGATTGTGCGAAGGCAGAGCAAAACGAGATCGAGGCCATGGCTAATATGGAGACGGAAAGCATTCCGGAGGACTTTCCGTGTGAGACCGAGGCTGGTCCCAGTCACCCTATTAGGGACATTGAGGAGCTGGAGACTGTCCTAGCGCCCCAACACGGGCATGACTTTCCGAAGGTAGAAAAAGAAGAGGACGACGATGGCGCAAATATCGGCAAGGACGCCGAGCGTCAGGACCGCAGCGCTATCATCAAGGAGGGCCCAGCTTTCGATTTGCTCGAGGATGGCACAGATGAGTCGGCCCGACATTACGACAAAGCGGAGCAATCGGAGGACCTAAGCGGTGGCGAAGATGGCGCACAAGCACGGTTGAACCGTGACGCCACCGAGGTTGCAACTCGAAGCGAGGTTCAAGGCAATCATGCAAAGGTCGGTCGGAAATGTCGCCGCAAAAGAAGAAAGCGAAGACGGGTGGCACAGCGAAGGCTTGGGACAGGTGGTGCACCGCAGCCTGAAGGAAAAAAGGGTCAGCCATCGGGCCGTTCAAGAAGACGCCCTTTGTGGCGTAAAGAGAGGCGCAGTGCACCGAGGAACCGGATATCACATGTTCCACTGCGTAAGACACGCGAGAAGATGAAAGCTGCACCGCGGCCTTCGACCAAGCGACAAGTTCGCAAATTCCTGGGGTTGACCGGGAACTATCGGGAATGCTTCCCCAATAACGAGGAACTCAGCGCTCCCATCACTGAAATAACCCGCAGGGGTAGAGCGAACTCGGTCAAATGGACCGCAGCGCATGACGAGGCTCTTCGAAGTCTGAAACGACGTGTCGCCGCAGCGCGAATTACTTAAGCCGGAATGGTGCTTCTTTTGGCCTCGGCGGCATGATATTGTTTTTTTTTTCTGTCGTTCCTGTTTTCTTTTCGAGTTCATTGGGCAGGAAAAGTGTATTTTGAGTTGACTATACTTTGGCTTGGAGCACTAGTTGTTCTTACTGTGGCGCGTATGAAAGTATTTCATTACCGCAGAGAAGCGCACTAAATAGCTTGTTCAGTTTTTTTCTTTCCATAGTATGCATTCCCGAAGTGTATTTTGTCTATAGGGGTGCAATGTGCGGCTTTTTATTTTTCTTGTTTGTATGAAGCACTGAAAAGTGGTGCAATGGAAGCATGGTGCTCTAATATTTGAAGTTGTCTTTACGTTGATGTACTCAGCGCATATGTTGTGAATGAGAAGGACAGTCATTTCTCTCTTGTTTGTCGTGTTTTGGGGGTCGAAGAATTTGTCCCTCCGTGCGTGAAAATGTTATGGATAACATTCCGAAAGTGGGGGGGCAATGTCACGGAATGCCACTTTTTCGACCCCTCGTCATGCTTTAACGCGCGCCGCACCCAACCCGCTGACCGGCGCACCGTCTTGGACGTCAGGGACTTGTTTTTCGTAGAGCCGCGAAGAGCAGCGGAAGGGAGTGTCGCTACCGAAGTTGGCTCTTTGTTGAATACCGAGGCTACGGCTGGTATATGGAAAGCCGCAGTGTGCCCCGAAGTTTTGGCTGCAAAGTGCTCGGCATAAGAATGGAGGCAAGATGCGTTCCCACGGAAAGAGCTGCACGTGCACGAGCCGCCTACGCAGTCACCGTAGACGGGTTTTCTCGCTTGATTAATGGAGAACCCTCCCCTAATTAAAAAGGGGCGTCGTCAAGATTTTGAGGGCGGACTTTTGCGACAATGAAACGCGCATGATTGGACCCATGTGGATGGTCCCCCCTTTTTCCCCCAGGAAGAGAGTGAGGGGACACGAAGGGGATTTAAGCGCAGGAGATCGCCCTGCTAATCAGTCTAGCTGCTTGACAAGCATGGAGTAGAAGTAGATCATCGAGTATCTCTCCTATAGAAGTTTTTAGTGTGTGCTTTGTATCGGCTGGCCACCTAAACTTAGCCGTTCGCCTAGTTGAGACACGTCTGCAACGTAGGCATCGGGACTTCAATCTCAGGTTAGCTCAACCTGCCTGAGATCTCCTTCAAGCGCTAACTCCCGGAAACATCGGCGTTGCAACTCGGACCCACCGACATTGGAGTCGTGCCAGATATCTTCGGGACTTCTCGCATCCGATCGTCGTGGACGCAACGCTGCCGGTCATCACACGTATGCTTCACCTGTTTATATCATCGAACTTTCGCGTTTCTTCGGTTTTATTTCATTCCATTGTTAGTTTTAGCGTTAATTGATATTGTGTATTTTGTAAGCCCATTGTTTGTCGCTATTTGAATATTGTTAGTTTACTTGAATTGCTGTATTTAGTGTGCTCGTGCCGCAATAGCTAAATTAAAGCTATTGTTTTGTCCAAACACTTCTCCGATCTCTTCACTGTTTCTACTTGCGTACGGAACGACCGAACCCGCTGTCATTCCCGTCGCCGACTTCGCGCTGGCGACGCTGAGTGATAGCAAAACCGTAACAATGTGGCAGAACTACACGTAAAACGCCTCACATCATGACATTGACACCAACATTGTTTTAACATGAACAACCAGTAGCCTCTTGCATCACGAGTTTGTGTTGGCTGCCATGATCTTTGCTAGTGCTTTCTCCTGGCAGCCACTTTCAATCGAAAGAGAAAGCGCCTCATTTACGGGATTACCACACCAAGCTGGGCGAGTTGGTAAGTTAACATTTTCGGGTAAACGTGCGGCACGGCACGGATAAGCTCTTGTGCATTCCTAAACAAGGACCAAAGTTTTGCATGGAACCGAACTTGAGTCCCGTGGAAGTGATAGCCACCGTTACATCTGTGACAAAGCCTGTTGAGGATACCGAAAGGTCTAGATGTGTTTCTGAATGCATTGATGCGCTTTGTAAGTCCCAGAGCAGGTGCACTGCAAATGGTAGAACCTGTCGAATTCAGCCAGGTGTGCAATTCTTAAGAAAGAATAAGGTCAAATTATTGAGAGCTGATAAGGAAAGCATTTTTTTTCTTTTGAACAAGGAGCAATTTTCAGGAAAAGCTTTGGCCGCGCTAGCAAAAAATTTTAGAGGTGGTCATCAATCCTAATAGAGTAAAAGAAAAGCCAATAAGTTGTTACAGGACATGAACCTTGAACAGCTATTTAGGGTAACCCATGTACTTGATTATCAAGCTTGTTCCACTCGAATACTGAGAGAGGGAAAAATGAGTACTTGAAAACATTGTTTTTTGTTTGAAAAGGAAGTACAGTCAACGGATTTCCGCGTCTTGTGGTGTAACCTGAAGAATGCATGACGTATTAATTAGTGTTGCTTTTTAACCTCCCTTTCACAACTTTACACACAAAACGTAGGCGTGCAGTTTTATTTAGGTCAGATAATGTCCATAAACCTGCTCTACTCTTCAGTTCAGTGACAGACGTAATACCATACTGATTGAAGAGAAACCCGACTGCTTTATTTTGCACCCTTTCCAGGTTATTGATATTAACAGCTGCAAATGGGCCCCATATTACATTGCCATATTCAAGCGGAGGTAAAACCAGATACTTGTATGCTAAATGTTTAATAACATTAGAATAATTACGAAGACATTGCTTCAAGTAATGTATCCTTGTCATGGCGATATTAGCAATGTGGTTTACATGAAGATTCCAACGAAGATCATGACTTATGTGAAGACCTAGCTACTTATGTGAAGACCTAGGTATTCTGAAACACGTATAAGTTGGTGACTGTCAGCTGAATAGTCATAAATCATTGGGTGCTTCTTATTTGTAATGGTTAATACAACACTTTTAGCATAATTCACACACCTTTGCCAAGTATCGCACCACTTCCGTATGTGATTGAGGTCAGCGTTCACATTGAATTCATGATCATGTGAATTTATAGCAGAATATAAAACACGATCATCAGCGTACAATCGAGGTCTTGAACTACACCCGTCACGAATGAAGAAACAAAAGTGGACGTAAATATAATGTAAATATGAAGAAACAAAAGTGTACGAAAAGATTACAGCTGCTGTCGGTCACTGCCGGCACCAATGTCATTTATGAACAGCAAGAAAAGCAAGGGTCCCAGTACGGAGCTCTGGGGAACACCTGACACAAGTGGTAGAAATTTAGGTGGAAGCTCGTTGTACACAGCATACTGCTGCCGAGATGTCAGGTATGCTTGAAGCCAATTACAAAGTCGGATATTTTTTTGTATGCCACAAAGCCTAACTTGTAGTTTTGTGAGGGAGATTTTATCAAATGCCTTGGGAAAGTCCAAGAACACTGTATCAATTTGACTTTGGTCATTTATAGCGGAGGCGAAATCATGAACTGCTTCAATGAGTTGGGTGATGGTGGAAAAACCTCACCTAAAGCCATGCTGAGCGGCTGAGAGAATAGAATGAGTATTAAGAAAGGAAGTAATGTGTTTATGTATAATGTGCTCTAATAACTTGCAGCATGAACAGGTTAGAGCTATAGGCCAATAATTTGTAATGAGTTGTTTGTTCCCACTTTCAAATAAAGGCCTTATTTTGGACAGTTTCCAGTCGTCCAGCAACGTACTTGATGACAGAGATGTGTTGAATATAACTGTCGGAAATTTAAACGACCACTCTGCATACCTTTTTAAAAAGGCATTAGGTATTTCATCTGGTCCAGAGGATTTTCTCTTGTCTAAAGGTTAAACACTCCCGTCTCCATTAATTTCCAGATCACCAATGGCAGGCAAGGTTTCAAATGTAGCAAAATGAGGCGTGCATGAGTTATCGCATGCCTCATTTTGCTGCATTTGAAAGGTGTCGGATATTTCTGTTTCAGCAGATGTTAAGCAACCGTTTAGCACGAAGGTATTAGTACGAGATGTATTTGGCGATGTTTTTGCTCATATTTGGTGTGTACATTCAGCTCAATGTTGCAAAAGGTCTGGTTATTGATGTTCAGCATAGCCTTGGTGTCATTTTAATTGACGATCAGTGCAGCACAAGCTCAGCACAGATACACAGCAAGGGTAAAAGCTAGCCTGTCTTCCACAAGAGCGACAAGCAGTAAGGAAAAGCACAAGCGGTACTGTTCAGGATAGTGCAAAGTGAAACGCAGCATACAAGCAACTTGGGATAGTACAGGCTCAGTGCGATAGCACGAAGAACGAAAAAGCATGGTAGAGACAGCTTGTGTGCAGCCAGCCATAAGGTTACCGCGTAAACAAACTGCAAACTGCAGATCGAGCGCCGTGTGTGACCAGTAAGGGACATTCTATGACACGTTTTGTGAAGCAGAAGTGCCACCGAGCTGTGGTTTTCTTGTCTATCGAGAGAGAGAGCTGAGAGGGCATGATTCAAGATGGTGGTAGACTCAAGGGAACACATCCAAGCGGTACTCTGCACCCGAGGTTTTCAAAAAAGTTAGGACTTACATCTGCTTTATAATTCAGAGAGTGCATCCCAATGGAAGAGAGTATCCAGCGGAGACGAACTGACATTGCCGTGTGCCCATCGGGGGCCAAAGAAAAAGTGCCTGTATTGTGCATGATTGCACAGACAGCAGCCAGCTTTGATTCTGTCGAGGCTCATCAGATTCTCCTTGTCATCCAGCAAGCCTCTTAAAAACTGTTGCTCTGTCTTCGTCATGAGGAACTTGTCAATTTCAACAAGTTCATGAAGGTTGGTCATAGGCATATTGCTGCTCAACAGTACGATTCAAACAATGGCCCCAGTGCCTAACTTGCTGCAAGCAAATGACTAATTCGGTCCAAGAAAATGTGCTTTTGCAGGAAGTTGTGCAGTAATGACAGCCAAAGTATGTCATTTCTTTAATGATAAGCGTACAACCGTATCACACAGCTGTTCTTCATTGGTAGGGCCATATGATTTCCGGGTGTGTCATAACTAAACACAAAAGAAATACTTTTTGCAGTGTAATTTGTTATGAGCTCACGATAACAGCCAGTTTCAGTGGCAATATTGTCTGCCACTGCCACCAGGGTCTATCGCAGCTGTCATTTTTAGTAAGAAAGAAAGCTCAGTAAGCTGGAATCAGAGTCAGAATCCATATGGTAATCATGCATCCTGCCGTAAAGCCATGCAAGTGCTTGAATATTCTTCACAAAAATACTCTTTTTCAGGCATCATGTTAAGTAAGGCATCACGTTAACAGATGTAACATTGCTTGGAACTATAGTAGAATTGCACAGGGCATCACACTGTTTGAACTGCTTAACGAGTGGATGGTCGAAAGCTTCCCATTCGTTACAAAGGCCTGAAGCATAATTCCTCATCCTTATCATCAGCCACAGCATCAACAAAGTGTGAAAGCTATGTAAACACCTTACAGATGCACAGCGTGTACTTTGTTACTGTGCAAAATGATGTCGATTGGTGTAGTGGGTACCTAGCTAGTGTACTTGCAGTAGGCATGCCAGGAGAGTTTACCAAGGGCCATATGGAAAGCCACTTCTCCATCTTATGCTGTGATTGTGCTACGTGTTCCACGCAGGCCTAGCATTTGTTTCTGCATTGACCTGTTTTCCTTTTTGGCTTGACATCTTTAACCTACTTGTGTGTGTAACCGATTTTTTTTTTCATAGTAATTTTTTTCGACCACATTTCGATATTTTGTCAGGTCATCAGAAATCATTACCGATAGAAAGAGAGCTCTCAAGGGCTTAGACGTAGCTGGCGTTACTTGAACACTCATAGTTCACTTCCTGCTGTTAACTCTCACACAGTTGGTTCTGACCTGCTGCTTTCTGTTGAACCAACCTGAAGTGTTCCATGCCGTGCGTGATTGTGGTTTACTAGTTAACTACGAAAAAATTCGGCAGATTCCACGTACCTTGGGAATCGATGTTATGCGAAGCATGCGGAGGGAAGGTGACTGTGTTGTGATGTTTTATTCAGCGAAACGTTACGCAATTACGCTAAAGATATGTACAAATGTTGTACGCACAGACATATGTTCTACGGTCGCATATGTTTTGCATAACAAGTTGTTTACAGTTGCGTAACGATGCCAACAGCAACATGGGCAGTAGCAACACCAGAAGCGGTAAACTGATATGTAGCGCTTGTGCTCGCCAGGATGGAAGCCCTGGACACTGCAACATATATCAATTTCAGTGAATGGCGCTTCACTATAATTGATGTTAACCCGGCGTGACGGCTGTATCATCGGAGTACATATGTAATGTTTATAAAATTGGATCGCCAGCACTGCAACGACAATTGACGTTTCACGAACATTAGGGCCTATTCGAAAAGCAGTTCCGTGACCTGGCGTGGCTCTGTGGTAGAATGCTTGATTGCCACGCAGAATGCTTGGGTTCGATTCCTGTTGGGACCCTGACATTTATTATTTGCATTAATCCGGTCAGCGCTGCTGATGACGTCAGCTTTTTAGCGCTATGGCGGTAAAAGTACCAATGTTTGTCTCGCCGTTCCTGGTTAGTCTAAACTGTCAATCACCTGTGGCACATACCCGCATACCGGTGGCACATACCCGCCCCGTGGTATGTGCCAGAGGGTTTGCCCGAAAGAGTTTGACGACGTACGCGACGGGATTGTCATTATTCATGTCATGACCAGCGAGTCATATTCGTCGAACCATCTTATTCTCACATACTAATTTTGGTCTACTCCAAGTTAAAGGGGTAATCACGAGATCACCCAGACGTAGGCGGCTAGATAGATAGATAGATAGATAGATAGATAGATAGATAGATAGATAGATAGATAGATACGCAGATAGAAACGCTAAAAGTGACTGCAGTACGCAAAGAAATGCTTCGCATTTAATATAGAGGAATACCTTACAACATAGGCGGAGAGTTTTCATTTTCCCGGAGGGGGGCCGGCCCCGACTTGCTCTTTCATACTTCTCACTCTCTCTCTCTCTCTCTCTCTATATATATATATATATATATATATATATAGAGAGAGAGAGAGCAAATGGAAAAAATAAATCTGGAGTCTGCCCACTACAGATCTTCATAATGATGTCGCGGTGCCGGCAACTGAGACTAAAATTATATTAAATTCTTTAATTGGAGTCGGACTCTCTCTCTCTCGCTCTATATATATATATTGTAAGGAAACAGACAAAAGAGACAACGCCCTTGCTACGGGCCGGCTGTTCTTTATCTGCCCTCTTCTTCCTCTATTTCTAACTAGCTGCCCGAGCGCCCAAACTCCAGTATCGTTCTTGGTCATGACACTCGGCCACGACTGCGAGCGCGCGAAGCTGCCGACAATGACTCTGGTGGGCGGCACTGGCTGCATCGCAGTGGTCGATCGCGGCCACACTGCGACTCTGGTTCGGCGTCTGCGTGTGTGCTTTCTGGTGGGCGGAATTGGCTTTGTCGCTGAGGTCGGTCTCTTCCATAGTGCGACGTCTTGTGAAAACTTGCAGGCGATATCTCTAGTGGGCGAACCTGACTACTTCCGGATTGTCGCCGGTACAGTTGACGCTTGTCCCGCCGCAGTTCTAAAAACAGGGCAAGACAGTGCGCATTCACAAATGGTGGCTGTCGCAATGTGTGATGTTGACCACGCTGTTCGCGGAGCGTCGAGCTGCTTCGGTGTACTCTCCCACCCGTGTGTGACAAAGTTGAGGTGAGTCTCCGAGCTGATTTTCGATGCACTTTATCCTCTGGTGGACGTGCCGGCGTCGTGTCCGCTGAGGTGCTCGAGGTGGCGGTGCTCGAGAAAGTGCCGCAAACACTGGAGCAGTACCGGTCACAATTCATGTCATCTGCAGTGGACTCGGGCTTCCCCATGACTTCCTCGACGGCACTGACCACAACCGTGTCAGGCACGTCGGCTTTTTGCATGGAGGTGGCACTTAGAGCACTTTGCTTGTGGCAAATGTCCACGCGTTTGCATTCCAACAACTGCCGTGACGTCCAGGGATATGTGTCCGCCTGGTCAAGGCCCATCTCATCAGCATAACCAGACAGGCCTGGGTAGTGGAGTGGTAGGGCATCCATCGTATTACCGGCATCGGTAGACCGGTATGGATGCTCTGCTAGGGCATCCAGTACGACACGTGCTGGTGAAGATAAGTGCCCAAGCGATGATGAGTATGAGGGCAGGTTTTCCGATGGATGTGGATGGGAGATGCTCTCGGCCGCTGGAAGGGATGCTTTGGCGTCGGTTGCCGAGGCAGAGTGACAGCACAGCTTGAGTACGGTGTTTGTGCGACGTCCAGCTGCACAGCTGTTTGCCAGTGAGCTGCAGTTCACAGTTGCAGCCTCGAGGTGGTGCCTCTCCTGAGCTCCTTCCTCGGTAGGGGTCAAGTTGGTCTCACTGGAGGCCCGGGGAATTCGGCCGAAAGCGGCAATCAGGGCTGCACTCCATTCCGCCCAGGACTGCTGCTTCACGCCTTCGTATTAGTGCCACGCCGCGGCACCGTCCCGAAGCCGCTCTACGGCCACGCACCATTTCTGCGGTTCCGTCAAAACCTCACGAGCCCCGATAGCATTCACGGTCGCTACCCAGTTGTCGGCGTCGTTCTGGAAGCCATGGTACTCTGGTATTTCGCGGGTGGCTCGCGATAGTCGCATGGCAGGCGACAATCCAAAGAGTGCCGATCCAAAGCAGCCCAGCTGGTGAGAGAGCTGCATGAGGGTACTCCGGAACTCTTTGCGTTGCTCGGGTGGGCTGGCCTCAAGGTCGTGGGAGGCGGCTACATCTAACATGGCGTTGATGGCGGACAATGCTGGCAACATGTCAGGGGCGAGCTCGGAGATCGACGCTGTCAATGCGTTAATCTCGACGCGGAGCTGCGTGATGGTGCGTAACAGCTCCATGGCGCTGTAAGATGAGGCGCCTGAACAGAGATGGTTGACGTCAGCAGAGTGTGCGGTGGTGGCAATACTCACTGCGGCGGCATGCACGTCCAAGGAAGCCTGAACAGCGTCCCTTGGATGCTCACACAGTGAAAACGTTGTGGGCACGGGATGCACGCCACGGGAAGCATGCGTGACGTTTTCCGACGAGAGCAGCCCGTGCGCATACTCAGAGGAAGGTGGTAGCATGGTGCCTGTCAAGTTGTGCCCTGGGACCACCGAGGAGGCATGGACGCCGTCCGCGGATGGTATGATGGGTAACTGCAGCACCAGTCGAGTTGGTGGCTCCATCGCCAAGGAAGCGTGGACGGCGTTCCTTCGATGAAGAGATGCGCAACGCCGACGACCGACGAAGACACAATGAGGCTTCGGCTTCAAGGTTCGGGTCTCGTTGTAGGCTGCGCCATTGTAAGGAATCAGACAAAAGAGACAACGCCCTTGCTACGGGCCGGCTGTTCTTTATCTGCCCTCTTCTTCCTCTATTTCCAACTAGCTGCCCTAGCACCCAAACTCCAGTATCGTTCTTGGTCATGACAATATATATATATATATATAGAGAGAGAGAGAGAGGAGAGAGAGCGAGATTCTTTAATTGGAGTCGGACTCTCTCTTTCTCGCTCTATATATATATATATAGAGAGAGAGAGAGAGAGAGAGCGAGAGAGAGAGAGTCCGACTCCAATTAAAGAATTTAATATAATTTTAGTCTCAGTTGCCGGCACCGCGACATCATTATGAAGATCTGTAGTGGGCAGACTCCAGATTTATTTTTTCCATTTGCCCAAAGAAATCTATCAACATAGTAACGCTTGTCTCAAAGCAACAAAGGCCGCCTGCTACTCGCTGACTGCGTCGCATAATATATATTCATGCAGGTCACCTCGGTTCCATTCTCACTGAAACTGAAGATATTTATTTTTTATTTTATTTGCATCTTGATTTTTCGGTCATGGACAAAACGATGATTTTATACTCACAACCAACGACGCTGACGCCGTCGCCGACACCATAATTCCTGCGAAGCGAGCTATTTAATGTTATCGCTTTAAAAGAAGCGGCCATAAACAGTCCTTTAAAATAGCTGCCAGACAGGACGGCCAACAGTCCGTTGTCAATGCACAGGGACCTAAGCCAAGATCTTAAAAAATATTCCGGGCCGACGCCAGGGGGGCTCGGCCCCCATGAGGTGCAGTCCGGGGGGGGCCCGAGCCCTCCAGCCCCCCCCCCCCCCCCCCCCGCACTCTCTGCCTATGCCTTACAAAGTTTTTGGTGCTGGGAAAGCTTAGACCCTGCAGTCAGCTGATTTCTTTTAATCGCCTTTGACTTGCTCCTATTTTTACATTCAGGAGAGAGCCAGGAGGCTGCACTGGAAATTCCATTTAACATTATATTGCAGAACGTACCACGATGTGACACCAAGGCCCCCCCCCAAATATTTTCTGACGCTGTTCCCACTACTGCAATAAATTTTGAGGTCACACACAAAAGTTTTGATTGTAGTGGATTAAATGTATTTCTGGTGTACTTACAGCAAATAAACTTATGCAAAGTTTAGTTTGTTTTGGGACTCATTTACGTTGCTCGCCCAACACCCACCATTATTCACAATTAGGATACTAACTACCAGATGGACTGGTCCCGCCACTGAAAATCTCACAGATGTTTAGCAACCACAGCAGATATACTTTTGTAATAAGAGCACATGGTTTACGAAAAGACAAAGTACATGGTTCTGCATTTCAAGGTACACTAGCCGACCTTAGAGTCACTGAAAAGTAAGTAATGTCTGCGGCCCAATGTCTAATGAGACATGGGACAACTTAGAAACAAGATTCCTTCAGTAAATTTATTATGTATGTGAATCTAGCCATATAAATGATTTATGTGAGCTTCGTTTTTTTATTAAAATGTGTTTTGCATAATGCTTCACATTTGACATCGTAAGGTCTCCCGAGAAAGATAGAAAGTCGTGGATTTCTTGCAATTTCTATACAAATGTTTTATAAAAAAATTCTTTCATATTCAAGAGTTTCTGGGGAAAAAGACTGTAGCAGCATTTTAGCATTGAAGCAATACAGATGTGACAAAGTGCTTGAATTGAGCTGAATATGTGCAGATTAGAACCTTCACAAGCTTATAATTATCACAACGCCATATAACAAGCACAAAATTAAAAGATGTGACATGCAAATATGGACACATAAAAGAAGTCAGGACACTACAAATTCCCGCAGTCCGCCGCGGTGGTATAGCGGTTAGGGTGCTCGGCTGCTGACCCGAAGGGCGCGGGTTCGATCCCGGCCGCGGCGGTCGCATTTCGATGGAGGCGAAATGGTAGAGGCCCGTGTACTGTGCGATGTCAGTGCACGTTAAAGAACACCAGATGGTCGAAATTTCCGGAGCCCTCCCCTACGGCGTCTCTCATAATCAAATGGTGGTTTTGGGACGTTAAACCCCAGATACTACTACTACTACTACTACAAATTTCCGCAAACAAATGAAAAGGTGCGCGTGCGCAGTGGTGAAAAAATAAAGTAAAAACGAAACTTATATGCGCATGCCCAGGCAAGAGGTGATACTCATCAGTCATGGTAGTCTACGTGACAGACAACTGTCACGTAGATTTCTTATTTATGTAAGTTAACTGATGGTTGGCTCACGCCTGTGCTACCATTCTTTTTCATATGCCATTCCTTAACCATTAGATGAGTTTCTTCATTCCTGTGCCTATAGAAAACTGCACATTCATCAAATTTCGTAGTGCATTTACATACTCTCGACAATGTAAAGATAGATAGATGCATGCATCAGCCCGCTGCCAATTAACTTGCATAAAGTAGAAATCTCACGCCTGAACGGTTTTCATTCACAAACACCACCACATTTGCCGGATTGATAGGATAGGCAAGTTTGCATGTCTAATTTCTTTTCTGCCGCTGTGAGTCTTTTCAGTTGTTACTCGGCGTTTGAGGTGCCTTGACTTCTCTCTTGTGTCCGTGTTTGCACACCGTCTCTTACATGAATATGAACCAGCAAGCTCAGCTCTTTCTTATTATAGTGCTCATGCCGACTTGTCTCTTTCTGAAATAATATCGTCCAATTCATTATAGGTAACATAAAAGCATGAAATTTGTCAGCATTCTTAATGTGTATTTCACACCCATATGTCATGACAATTAAAGAGCACCTTGTTATCCTTAATAAATGATACAAAGGCCTTCTAGGAAGCATGGCATGAGTAATGCATATTTGAAACCACCGCTCAATATAGATGTCTATTAAATACACTAGTTAGTGCCAAATAATGCCAAATGTCTCGTAATTTGTTCACTGAAGAGCTTACCTGACCTGTTAAACATCCTGGTATATTTCGTTCAAAATTTGTCATCATTTTCCCCAGAAAAAGTACTATGGCATCCATATAACTTATAATCTACTTTGAAAACACATACCTATTTGGTAATAACAGATGGTAATATCTCACTGAAAGCACCTTCGCTGATCTCTTGGCTTGCATCGAGAACCTGTTATACGTTATACTTTTGTCAATAAAACAGCAAACCTTTAACGAAGTATTGAGCCTTAGGAAACAATGTATTGTACGGATAGAATCACACTTGTCTAGAGCAGCGGAGCGCGTGGCTGTCGACGCTGTTGTTGGCCACAGCTTCTACCTCGCGTTAGCTACAAGCTTCCGTTCATGCTTTAATTATAGCACAAGGGCCTAGCATGCGGTATGACCATGTTTGGTATCATTACGGCGTCGGTCTTTGCATATTTCTGCAGAAAACGGCCGCTGCAGCGGCCGGCTGAGCGCTCTAGACAAGTGTGATTCCGACTGTACTAGCACTCTACTTAGTGATGTAATAAGCGAGCCTGATGAAAAATTAGACACAATATGCAATTGAATGGAAAGTATCAGTCAGTGTAAAATGATAATAGAGAGGAAAATAGCAGATAGTTTATAAATCAAAGAGGTTCCAGCTGGTGTTTGATTTCTCGTTAAAAAATATATGTCCTGTATTTGGTTTCTGTTTGAGAAATATTATGTGCTGTTGGGCAAGTAATGATGTATACATCTGAATAAACAGTGCACTGTTCTGTTAGACAAGTGTTACGGGGTAACAAACACTTTTTAGGGATTGCATGGGATTTTGCATTGTTATTTTAATGTCAATATTGAACATTGAACATTAATTAAGAAGAGCCTGTGCTCAAATATCATGACGTCGTTCTTTCTGTACTGCGAGTCCAAGTAGTACGTGCATAATTCTGTACCTAAAGGTAGCATATACAGTAACTCTAGAAGAAATATCCGCAAAGCGTCTCCTGTCTTTTCTTTCTCTTTTTTGCACCATAGCTGAATGAGAATGCACTCATACGCGAGCAAAATTAAGTCCTAGGGTCTCCTGCGTCGTGTCAAACACACGATCGCGTTATAAAGCACGCCAGAAGGGCATGTACACACTCCCGGATTAATGTTGAGCACCACTTCGTCCATCGTAAAATTATCCGCGCAGCGCGGATCACGCCTGCGCTGACAAATATATATTTGTCAGCGAAAAGCCCAAGCATTACGGCGGCAGTCATGTCTACGGCGCACGGCTCAATCTGTACGGAGCATGGCTTCAGCGCGGCAGCGCAAGCTAGGGTTTCTTGCGTCGTGTCAAACACAAGATCGCGTCATAAAGCACGCCGAAGGGGCATGTACACACTCCCGGATTAATGTTGAGCACCACTTAGTCCACATGAAACGATCCGCGCATACACCACTGCGTTCATCGTAAAACGATCCGCGTATACACCACTTGGTCTAGCGTAAAACGATCTGAGCATACACCACTAGGTCCGTCGTAAAACGATTGGCGTAACACTTGTCAGCGAAAAGCTCTAACATTTCGGCGATGCGTATGGCTTCAGCGCAAAACAAACGACACACGGGCGCCGCCATCTTGCTTGAAAAGAAAGAAAAATAAACAAAAAAATACCGGAAGCGCGTTTAGATCATGTGACCACTTCCAGCCAATAGCGGCGCAGAATTCGCCCCATACATCTCAGGGGATATGATACGGAAACACGCTGCCGGGACCGATCTTGCTGTTTCTAATAGGCAGTGTGCTGTGTGTTACGGTTATACTGGGTGTCGCTAAGTTCTACGTGCAGCTTCTAGCCATGCTGGACTTGACTAAACCACTTAGCAGAACGATGGTCAGCACTTAATTAACTTTTCATTTCCCCAGATTCTCTACCTGGAGAAGTGCGGCCCTGGATATGTATCCAATCATTTACACCTCGTATTCTCCAAACACCACCCTGAACTATATTTGCCGTGCTTCTTTAATCAGAGGCGAGAGTGACGGCTGAGTTACTCACGTCTGTCTGAAGAGATGTATACGCATCATTCATCTGCAATTTCCTCATGGGAATGGGCGACGTCTTGGTTCCCAGCATGGGCGGCACTCGGAATTTCATCGTTTTAGTTATCAAGACGGTCGTATATCTGCCCAAAACTACTCTTCGTATCCCGCACAGGGACAAGCGAACAAAACACCGGCGGTAAGCAGTAAAAGAAAGATATAATCCTTTCGTGTTCAAGGCATCCCCGCCGCAAGTGTATTGACATTACCATTTCCACAGCTGAATCTCGCAAAAAAAAGCAAAAATGTTTCAAAAGCCAGGTGAATTCATGATTGTAAAAGGTTTACTCCCACTTGACAAGTATCAACAAAATCCTGAGTGCTAGTCAACGATATTTGCTCCTCGCGGCACGGCTGAGCGTGAGAGAGCGGAGCCCGCAAATCAGCGTCTCGCTGCATCGCAAAATTGCAATCCTGGCACCGCGCCTCTGTGTTTGCAGGGTATTTCTGGCGGTATGATGCATTCCGTAGTCAGATAAAGGGTCGCCAGGGGTGAAAAACGTTCGCACCAGTGTGTCTTCAACTGGGAAAAGGAATTCTAGAAAAGATCCAGACAGTTTCCCGCGCAGGTATACAGTGAAACCTCGTTAACCCGGATCTCACGAGACCGGAGAAAATGTCCGAGTTAACCGAATTCCGCATTATCGAATGACCCATGAAAACAAAAGGAAAATGTACTCGGCACAGGCGAACCTTTATTTCATGAAAAACTGCGTTATTTTGTACGCCTCGTCGACGGAATTTGTGCTCGAACGATTTTCTTCAACCCCGTCATGTGGTGGTGCGCACGCTGGCTGCTGTGGCCGCTTCACTCCGGTGACGGTCGCCATCAACCAGAGAGTTTTAGTGCCGGGTACCCCCAGCCTCCCGCGTACGCGCGCTCTTGCGTTCCTTCGTATTCTCCACAGGTGCAGCTGGGAGTACAAAGGAACGCAAGAGCGTGCGTACGCGGAAGGCTGGGGGTCCCCGGCACTAAAACTGTGAAGCGCGACGGCGGTGGCATCGCGCACAAGCACAGCCGTAGAACGCAACGCTACGCGCGAAGTCACAACGCAAAGAAACCAGCAGCGTAGGCGTAGCGAGCAGCTGCGGTCACTGTGGTGGCGGTGAAATCGTCCCGTTCCACCATAGTCCCGACGTCCGTGCATGCCGCCATTGCGCTTTTAATAGACACTAGATGCGCCGGCGGCCCAAGCCAAAGCCCAAGCGCTACCGCCGGGTTAGGTTGGCTAGCCGGGTACCGCCGGGTGGTGACTAGCGCCACCTAGCCACTTCCCCCTCATTCACTATCATCATGATCATATTCTGCTGCAGTTGTTCGTTCGGCTTCGGTTTCTCCAAAACTCCGGTTCCGCCGTCGGTTACGGCAAGCAGGGCTTGCGCCTCCAAGCCGCCGAGATCGCGCGATTCTAAGCATGAAGTACCGATTGCGCTCTCCGGAGTTGTCCGAGTTAACGAGTGCGCGGCTAAATGCCCCCGAATTAATGAGCATCTGACACCACTGAAAAAAATTGGCAGATCCCAAGTACCATGGGAATCGATGTTATGCGAAGCATGCGGAGGCAAGGTGACTGGGATGTAATTTTCTTATTGAACAAAAAGTTACGAAATGACGTGAAAGATATGTACAAATGTTGTACGCACAGACATATGTTGAACAGTCGCACATGTTTCATATGACAAGTTGTTTACAGTTGCGTAACGATGCCAACAGAAACATGGGTATTACCTACACCAGAAGCGATAATCTGACATGTAGCACTTGTGCTTGCGAAGATGGTAGCCCTGAATAGTCTTCGTGGACCAACTACAGTGGATGGCACTTAAGTATACAGCTGACGTTAACCCGACATGGCACCTGCCTCATTGGAGTGCATGTGTAATGTTTATAAAATTAGACAGCCAGCACTGGAACCACAATTGACGTTTCTCCAGCATTACGCCTGTATAGGGTCTTTTTCCGAAGCAAGATTGAGACCTGGCGTGGCTCTGTGGTAGAATACTTGATTGCCACGCAGACTGCTTGGGTTCGATTCCTGCTGGGACCCTGATATTTATTATTTGTATTCGTTGGGGCAACGCTGCCGACGTCAGTTTTTCTTCAAGCTGTCTCTTTTACATTCCTAATATCTATCCTCGCCGTTCCTGGGTAGATATAAATTTTCAAACACCTGTGGCGCATACCCGCATACCGCGGCCCGTGGTATACAGGTATGTGCCACAGGTGTCTGCAAGAAAGGGTGTGATGACGTATACGACAGGATTTTCACGTTATTCATGTCACGACCAGCCAGACATATTCGTCACACCCTCTTACCCTCCCATACAAATTTTGGTATGCCCCATGTTAAGGAGGCGATCACGAGAGCACCCAGACGTAGGCGGCTAGATAGATAGATAGATAGATAGATAGATAGATAGATAGATACGTAGATAGAAACGCAAAAGTGCTTATAGTACGCAAAGAAATGCTTCGCATTTAATATAGACACTTTTGTCGGGACCGCGCCGCGAGTCCGAGTTAACCGAATTTCCGAGTTAAGGAGATCCGGATAGAGGAGGTTTTACTGTACTGTTAAAAATCTGGACCCCTGTTTGCGTAAGAAGCTGAAGGTAAAGTGTCGCCGAATACTTTTCCTTTTCCAAATTATTACAATTTCCTTAAACGGAGTCTCCTTGAAGATCTTGTACGTGATGTCTTTAAAGACGTTGTACGTAATGTCTATGTACGTTGTACGTAATGTCTCCTAGGAACGTTGTACGTAATGTCTCCTAGGAACGTCGTACGTAATGTCTCCTAGAAACGTTATACGTAATTCTTCCTAAAAACGTTGTACGTAATGTCTCGTAGAAACGTACGTAATGTCTCCGTACGAATGCCTTAGGCAATGTCGCCTAGAAATGTTGTACGTAATGTCACCTGAGGAATGCTGTATGCAATGGATGGATGGATGAGAAACTTTATTCTTGTCCAGCAAGGCGCACGTTAGCGCGCAGCGGGCGACTCCCACGTCGGGACCGCCAGGCCAAGTCTGTCGGCCGCTCCGCGGGCCTGCTGGACGGCCCAGAGTTGTTCGGCCAGGAGGGAGCTGCGGAGGGCCGCCTGCTCCTTGGAAATTTCGTATGTAATGAGGAATATGATATGTGTCACATAGTGATTTTGTTGCCTTACAGTCACCAATGCACACAACTTGACACCACACTGTGCCTAAAAAAGTTGTAATAATGAGTGCTGTGTGGTGAAGAAAGTAACGGTGCCTTACGTGCAGCTGCCGCAATGGTTATTGACTGATGGCAGCAGCAGCTGCTACTTAGCTACGAAGTTGTTGGAGAGTGGCAAAGCACATTACGCAGTGATTGCAATGAAAATTTACATGAATGCTCAACACGACAGCCACGAGGAAAGACATGCATGTACACACTGCCCATGTTGACACGTATGTCGGGCTACAAGTGAAATTGTATTTTGTCGGTTACTTCATTGACAAGTGAAGTGTCCTCGCACCACATACAAATAATTGTATGTAGTTTATGAAGTCGAGGGTCTGACAAAATCTCGTCTGGTCAGGATGAAACTGGTGCAAATATAGTTGGATACCAATCACCAATAGCCTGGTAATACAAGAACATAATTGCTGTTCAGCCATCACAAATATAGTGGCAGACCAAATATCGTGGCACTTTTAGCCTCATATACGTTTCAACAGGGGCTATGTGTACATGCATGTCTGTCCTGATGACTTGTGTTAAACATCCAGAGGAAATTTTCGTCGCCATCACTGCATAATATATCTATCCTCTAACAACTTAGAAGCAAAGTAGAAGCTGCCGCTGGCATCAGTGAATAACTATTGCGGTAGTAAGACAGCAAGTTGGGCCAGTTGGTTGGGATTCATCGTGAACTTGGTTAACAGCGCAACACTAGAGACACGGACACAAGGAAGGAGCAAACGAACAACACGGCACTGACTCTCAACTGAAAAATCAGTTGAGAGTCAGCGCCGTGTTGTTCGTCAGTTGGGCGTCAGCGCCGTGTTGTTCGTTTGCTCCTTCCTTGTGTCCGTGTCTCTAGTGTTGCGCTGTTAACCAAGTTCACGATGAACCATTGCGGTAGCTGCAAGTAAAGCAGCATGACCTTCTTCACCACACAACACTTATAATTACAGCTTTTGCGCACAGTGTGGTGTCATATTGTAAAGCAACAAAATGCACTATTTGGAGCATATATTCCTCAGAAAATGTTGTAGCATTCACTGTGATTCCTACAATGTGTGAGACAGCGGATAGCTGTGGCAGGAAGCATGCATACATACAACTTCTTGCCAAGTAAACAGTGAACATCCAGCTGCTCTGAACGCACAAAGATGGGGTTTATTCTGCCAAACTGTACGAATATACCGTTCGCACCCTGGCTCATCTGCAAAAAGAAGAAACGAAAAAGATCAGGACAATTGAACCAAAAGAAAGAAGGCAATCTGTGCCATAATTGAATATTGCATCTACCTTGCAAAATCACAAAACCAATCGACCCACACAGCAGCATGTTTTGAGTTTTGATTCATCCACAGCATGCTCAAACTATTAAAAGAAGACAGGGCATGTCTCCCTAAAACTCTTGCACCAGTGTAGTGTTCACAGAAAAAAAAGACAAACGACTTCTGCGCACAGACAACATTCCAGCCATAAAGAGCTGGGCACTGTTGCGGAGATAATACCTCGGTGTGCTCGGATAGTATGTTGGCATGCATGGGCAACATCTCAGCAACAGAACCCAAAGCTACGTGGCGCTAACACCAATCAAACTGTTTCAGAACACGCTGCGGAGCGTTCGTGTTAAGCTTGCTCACGAGTGTACAGTCATCTAACTACACGGGCATAAGTCAGAGTGCACTTTACATTCTGTGGTACCTTTCAAGTACTTCTGAAACCAAATGACTCATTAAAATGAAGCTGAGAAACAAGGGAAATAGTATGAATGTCCGAAAAAACCAAATAATGTAGGGCCACACTAGCTCTAGTTATTGAATATAAAATGAAGGCCTAAATGCTGCCATTACACAGTAACCCTCAGGCTCCTAGCAATGTTTTTTGGTTTTTTTTTCAGTATGCTAATGAAGACAATGGTGCTTAATGACTAGAAGCTCTTGTTTCCCATATATCTTAAAATAGCATACAAAATCATTTGACAAATCTGAAACCCTACTTAAGGGGGGGACGCGGCTTTCGTATCGCGAAAAATGACCAAAAAATCGATTTTTTTGAAAATCAAATTTTTATTTTCTGGAACCCTTTTTCTATCTGATTCCAAAATATCTACTCTGAAAACCGTGCCGATGTGCTTCGAAAAATTTGTTACGCCCTCCTAGGTGGCGGAAATTACTCTGGAAATCGCAAAAAAGACGGCGATTTTCAAAAAATTATACCTTCGCAATGGCGCGGCCGGGAGCCGTCGTCTTGGGCTCGTCGGAAAGAGAATTTCTTCATGTTCAAATTCTCCGCTTCAGCTGGCTCCTCCATTCAGAATGAACCGCGTAAAAAGCAAATACTTGAGGGACGTTACGAGGCCTCCGATTGGCCGCGTCCGCCATGTTGCCCCAGCTCGCCTCGCCATTGGTCCGATGCTCACTCCGGGAGATCATCGTCTGCGGGTTGTGCGTCGCCAGGACACGGCTGTCGAAAATCGCGCTACTTGGTGACGTGTTCACGGCTCGGCGATCACTTAGAATATAATTACGCTTCAGTTAGGAGCTGCAAGCGGATGCGTGACCAGATTACGACGGTGCGCCGCGCTCGTAGACCGCGCGTCCGATGCTCGGAGTCATCACTAGGCCTAGCTCCGCTGACGGCGAGACGAACGTCGAACTTTGCGGGCAAGAACAACGCGCTAGCGCACCCGTGGCAACGTGCTACTTCGCAAGCAACGAAGCACATCGCTCGCCGGCTCCTCGGGACCGCGAATGGGCATTTTACGCATCGGCAGCGGCAACCACAGTCAAGCTCGCCAGACCCCACGGCCAAGGATTGCTCGGAGCAGCGGCAAGCAATTTCGCGCGTCAGCACTCGAAAATGCGATCCCAAGCACAGTGCGCGCAGATTTTTCGTCATCGTAGCCACGCATTTCGCGCATCGTCACCGAACGCCGCCGTCAAGCACATCACGCGCCAGCTCCACGGACCTCGGCCCGAGCACTTCGCGATCATAGAGTGCTGTCAATACACCTTTTCAAGGTTTCACGACAGAGGGACGCCATATTGAAACGCGCGCCGTCTAACGTGCAAGTTTGGCGAAATCGCCATCATGGGCTGCGCATACTCGCATCGGCGCGTTATCCGTTGGTGTGAGATCACTGCTAAAACCTGTGTTCGCCGATTTTTCGTTCGCTTGGACTGTTGTGTTTGATATTGTTGCTGCCACTGACCGATCCATCCCTCTCTGAACCGCTCAAGGGCGCGCGTTCACGCTAGCGACGCAAGAATGAGCTCCACGTCTACGAACGGCAGTGCATCATCGTCGGTACCAGGTCCATCATGACGTCAAGTGTTAGTAACCGGTGAGTCGAGTGTCGTTTGTTTTCTTTTCACCTTTACAGCTTTTATTTGATGGCGCCGCGAGCGAGTACTTGCTCGCTGAGCTCGCTCCCCGGTGGGCAAGATTGTCGGGAGTAAACATCTGGCTATCCTACTTGTTCACAGATACCTTGGCCTACGCCCACCCCGACGATATCGAAGACTGGGCCGAGGACACGCGCGAGTGGCCACAAATAGGACAACTGAACATTGCTTACTATCTCGTTGAGGCGAAAGCGGGCGATCTTCGCCAGGTGTGTAACTACAAGGCATTGGAGTCGTACAACTACGTGCAATCTGGCTGGGTGGGCCAGATGCTGGCACACAAAGTGAACGATGAGGTTGTGTTAGTGAAAGGGGCAGTGACACCGTCGCAAGCAGTGAACAGTAGACCCCATCGCGCGTGGATTTTCGCAAGGCCTTCCGGCGAAGTCCTGCGCGCCGGCTGCACATGCGTAGCCGGAGAAGCCAGAGTATTCAGCCATGTCGGCGCTGTCTTATGGAAAGTAGAAAGTGCCGTTTCGCGCGGTCTAACCGGCAGAGCGTGCACAGATGTTGCTGCAGCGTGGAATAAAGAGACGAAACTTAACGTCGAGCCCTCAACAATTGAAGAGATAAACTTCAAATTTCCCAGGACAGTTGTTGACCCGGACCCCGTGGCACATCGTCGTCCCCGAGATATCCTCGTGCCACTGGGAAGAGAGGAAATACAAGCATTGCATCGCGATTCTGGTTACCCGGGGCTGTTCAGCCGAAAGTGTTACACGCAAACGTGTGTAAAAGACGAAATAGGGAGATCATGCGGTGCAGTGGGAGCCAGCTAAACCTTCTTTTTACCTGGGGCGGGGAGGGGGCACATTTTATTTTTGGTAGACCTGTTCACAACTATAATTTCCATGCTCACAGTGTTGAAAGATCTGTGAACAGAAACTTGGCGTCCCCATAACTTTCCAGCCTGGCTCATAAATTTACATACGGCATCTGATTTCTAGTTCATTCTGTAAAGGTAAATAGCATTCTCTGAGCGCTCTGTTGTAGCAGGAATACTTTTTGCCATTTTTTTTCAGGGTCGCTACTACACAAAACATTCATTGCTCCACTGCGGCCACCCAGAAGACGGGCCGCCCAGCCTGTGCTGCATGCCCCCCATGACAACGTTGACACACTACCTGCAACCCTTGCAACGAATTGCTACCCTTGCAACAAATTTTATCAAAACTTAGTTAAGTTGTCGTTTAGAGCTGCAGCATCACTTGATGAATGCACGAGGAGCCAGACCACAGCCGTTTGGCATGCTGCAAGGCGCATTCGCCTAACAGCATCCAACAGAAAAAGAGTGCCGAAGAGGAGCTCCACATCGTGCACGAATGCAGACAACTCAATTTTGAGCTCCAGCTTTTCAGGAAACGCTGCAACAAAGCATGGGCAGAAGTATGAGGATGTTGCGCGTAGGCAGTTCACGGAGAAGACGGGCCTGTCTGTAACACTGTGTGGCACAGTTGTATGCCGTGACATTCCCTGACTATCGGCATCTCCAGATGTCCTTTTGAACAGTTCTCAGGCATTGCTAGAAATTAAGTGCCCATACATAATTGACTGCGTGGAAATGGTAAAGGAAGGCAACTATGATGTGAAATGTGCTGCAGGTGATTGCTTCCTTGCCGAAGGTTGTCCCAACGGCTATTATGCACAAGTGCAATTCCAGATGTTTCGCACAGGACGGAAGCTTTGTTACTTTTATGTCTGGAGCGTCAAGAGTGATATAGTTGTCCAAGTACCCTTTCGTGAAAGTTTTGTCACAGCCTGCATGCCAAGGCTCAATACGTTTTATTTTATAGAGCTGCTTCCAGAAGCAGAGAGGCGGTATGCAAATAAATCGCTACTGATTTCCACCGATTATGTCAACATATGGAAGCTCTAATGTACATTTGATGGTGGATGGAAAGGTAGAAGTTTGCGGAAATGTTGGCTTTGATGTTGATGTCAGCTCACTGTGCTCATTTGCCATCAGTGCATTCATCATGTTTTCACTGTACAATTGAAAGCATTGAATCTAGCTGGCTGGCTGAAGTTATTAAATACTTTTCTCTTATTGCCACAATATTCCTTGTGGAATACTACGTTCCTGTCAACTGTATGTCAACATGTTGCTAATTTACAATGGCGTCATCTATGTTAACATTCCAGAGTAGTACAGCGTCTTGAAAACCATCTTTTTTTTTGCACCTGCACGCTTCAGAGCAAAACGACGTGCTGAGCACTTGACAAAATAGCAGCCTCAGTAGTCAAATTCGTGCTGCATGGGATGCTCATTTGGGCAGAGTGCACTGATCTTCTTTGTTATGGTCTAAATTTATGAATTTCTGTAAAAAATAAGGCAGCATGTTTGAGAACAGTGTTTATAAAAAGTTGTATAATTCAATAACTGGTAGAAAATATTTCATTTGCTCATTATTCTTTTTTTATTCACCCGCACTATTCAACACACTAATGTTGATGCACTTAGGAGTCATTTAATATTCATACGGCCAGAATTGCTTCCTTCTGTCAATGTGGCTTTATAGGTGCCATGAATATTTCACGAGGTTTTTTTTTCTGCCACGCCTAGAGTAGTCACAGGCATTATTTTGCAACAAACTGTAGTAATTTTAGCCTTGCATTTGCCTTTTAGTTAGCTGTTCTCACCACACGTGTGTAGGTATGCATGCACGCCAGGCATGACGTCGGCTATTCTGACAGCAAGCCGTGCCCTGTCTTTTCGTTAGAAAGTGTGATACGCAGGTTACTTGCTGCCGGGAGTTGTCATTTTTTGCTTTTGTATTGAACATATCATTCCAGACATACATAGTGCATCTCATGTATGAATATATTGTGTATCATTTTGTATTTGTGGCACATATTCTTCTAGTGGTACAATTGTACTCAGTGTAAACATGACATAGAGCTATTTGTAACTCTTGTGTAATAGTGCATTCAGTCCCGAGGGAGCCATGGTTGTTCAAAAATTTGCATGTCATAATCCGAGACAAGGTAATTGCATAACCAATTGCAGCGCTCATTTTCTGGAAGCGTGCCTCGCTTATCTGATTGATTCAGTTGACTTCCACAAGGCTTGCTACTCGTTCGCATTGCAAAATAGGGTGCAATACTACTATTTTTTCCAGGAGTCCAGTGTTTGTGTTATTTACTTACTAGTTTCAAGCCACTTACTAGTTACAGGTGCCAAATGTTTGTTGCCCCAGGCTGCTTGTAAGTGGTTGCATGTCTCCGTTGACTATGCTGAGGAAAATGGGCACCAACTTGCCAACTTTTCAGTTCCCTTTAGGTTGCATTCACTCCCAGTCCACCTTACTTTTAGGCGTTCAACTGACATGGTTTTCTTAATTTTGCAGTACTTCTGGTCCTGTCAAATCCGATGTTGTGTTTATGGTTTCTTTATCATCCAACCTTGAAATTCAAATCTTTCACTTCACACAAACATGTTCATCCAGCTGTAACACGTCTGTGTGTGGCTCCACAGTAGTGAAAGCATATGCTAAAGAAGAGCCCGGACGTCGGGTGTCGAATTGGCACGCCACACCAGTAGTTTGGCTGAAGGCTTGTGTACTGAAATAGCAGGTCTGTACTGCGCTTTCTATCTGTAAAGCAACATGAAACTGTACACCTGAACTTGGAAAAAGTGGAGCAGCTAGATGCAAAAGTGTGTGGTATGTGAGGGAAAATTTTCAACATTTTCTAATTTCAGTCGACAATAATAGCTTTAGCACGTTATTCTGCCGTGTTTGTTCGAGCCAGTCAAGATTGAAATGATGAATAGCTACAGTTTCCAACCTGCTTGTTCTGCCTATGCATCAATATTTATTTCTTCTATATTGAATTCACACAGAGAGCATAAATCAGTCAGGCTGATAAAATTATGTGAACTGCACATGCTGTTCAACAAGGAATGCAAAAATAGTTTCAAAAAGTTTAGTCACGCCATTTCACTGTGCCTTCGATATTAATGCACTGCCTTGGGATCCTTTTCTGTAGACTTCCAAAAGTAATCCACATCGCTGCCCTAGTGCAAATATCCTCATATTGATGAACTCCATAAGGGTCTGCCTGCAAGCAGGCCGACATGAGTATTTTCACCTGAAGACACTTTCTGTACTGGCGGTTTAAAAATTCAAGAAAGATCTAAATATCTTCAATAATGTCCGCCCATTTGTCAGCGCGTTTGCTAGTATCGTCCCCCAATTTTACAACAGAGAAGAGGCAGGTTACTTTCAGATTTGTGGACGGGCTCGTACTTTCAGTCTTGCACTGCCGCTACACACACAGATGGCTATGACTTGCGATTGAAAAATAGAGCACGTAACACAAGCTATTTTCTCTGCATAAGCAAAACAAACATTGTCTACATCAGGGGTGTCAAACACGCGGCCCGCCATTCTTTCGCGTGCGGCCCGCGGCCCGCACATCGCTATGTTCGTCCCGTATTCTTTTTTTATTGCGATAGCAATTATATGGACACTCTCGGCTGATTTTCCGTCATGTTCCGTATATATATATATATATATATATATATATATATATATATAGAAACGCCACGAATAAAAATACCCGCGGGTAACAGTGGGCGCGGGGGGCGACAACGTCGCTCCGAGGCGTATGCTGTAAGATCCTCCCGCCTGTTCGACGAGCCGGGGAATGATCAAGGAGAGGAAATGCCCCGCGCGTCCTTAACAAGCGCGGAAAGACGCAGTGGGGGGGGGGGGGGTGTCCCTCATGTAGCCACTGCGACCAGGCCCGAGGCACGATGGCAGTTTGGCGTCCGGGCCATGAGGCGTCGCTACCGTCGAAACGATTGCAGCGAACCTGGTAGCCGCGGCACTTGGAGGCCCCAATAAGCCTAATAAAAATAAAATAACCTGGTCCCAGTGGTACGTAATAGTAAACAAATACGTGTTTCTGAAATAAACCATAACCAGCCACGAGTATTACAGGTGTAGTGAGGAAGAGGAAGAGCCTTGCGACGTAGAAAAATAGGCGACGGCGTAAAAAGTACGGTGGCGTCTGGTGCGACGGAGCAAGATACGGGCACAAGGACCGACATTTCGGGTGGTACTTCCGTGTCGGATACAACGGTGAGCTTTGCGGTTTTACTTGGCGAAGGGTATGGCAGTACGGATCCGGAGAATGGGAAAAGCGCCACTTCAGCTCGGGCACAGTCTATGATGGCACGATGTTGCGACAAGAAGTCCCAGCCGAGGATGATTTCATGAGAGCATGAAGACAGCACGAATAGTTCGACAACGTATACAGCGCCTTCGATAACGACTCTTGCGGTGCACGCAGCATGTGGTGCTACATGCTGCGTACTTGCAGTGCGCAGGAGCATGCCAGACAGCGGAGTCGTGACCTTATGCAGTTTTCTACAAAGTTTTTCGTCTATGACTGAAACTGCAGCCCCAGTATCAATAAGCGCTATTGCGGCAGTTCCTTCAACTATAACGTCCAGTAAATTGCGCGGCGACTGTGCAGGCCTTGTAGAAGTCGCGAAGCTTGCAGTTCGTGCCTGCGGAACTGCAGCTGCTAGTTTCGCTCGCTTGGTGACTGGCTGTGAGGCAAGGGCGAAAGCGAGCGACGACGTGGAGACTGGGAGCGATGGTTAGCGGAAGAACGTCGAGGTGGCGGCGAAAAGTCTGGGTTCGAATGCATGGCATTACCGGCATCACCATGCGAATAGCCGTAAGAACGTCGAGGTGGCGGCGAAAAGTCTGGGTTCGAATGCATGGCATTACCGGCATCACCATGCGAATAGCCGTATCCCGGTATTGCGACAGTTGGATGAGCAGAAGCCATGCGACGATTGCAGAAGCGTGCGACGTGGCCAGCAAAACCGCAAGCGAAGCATATGGGCCTGTTGTCGCGCGTACGCCATGGATTCTGAAAATGGCTTCGAGGTGGAACTTGGGGCGACGAGGGAGGTGGGGATGGTCGTGGATGCATCGCGGACGGAAATGCGAACGATGGATGTGCAGGTCGCGCTGCAACTGCGGCATAGGTCAGAGGTGCAGCCACAGGCAGACATGGCTGGGTCAGAGGTAGCGATTCGGCAAGTTGCTCGCTGATAGCCCTCCTGATGGGAGCAGCCAGGGATGCGTCAGGCTGTAGGGGTCGATCGCTTAGAGGCAGCATAGAGAGCTGGCGCGCCACCTCCTCCCTGATGAAATCTTTGATTTGGCTTGACAGCGAAGTATCGGACGGCGGGTTGGAAGCTAGCGTGAGGCTCGAGAATGGTTCAGCAGCTGCGACAGCACTGCGCGCAAGGACCCTCTGTCGACGCAGTTCATCGAAACTCCTGCAAAGAGTGACGACGTCCGAGACAGAAGCAGGGTTCCGCGCCAGAAGCATTTGAAATACCTCGTTCTCGATGCCTTTTAGGATATGCTTCACTTTCTCCTCCTCGCTCATGGAAGCATTGACGCGGGAACAGATGTTAACTACATCCTCGATGTAGCTCGTATACGTCTCACCGGGCTGTTGAGCACGCTGGCGTAGACGTTGTTCAGCGCGCAGTTTCCGTAAAGTCGGGCGGCCGAAGACTTCTGCGATCGCTTTCTTGAAATCAGACCAGGTGTGGATCTCACGCTCGTGGTTGTGAAACCAGAGCTTGGCGACGTCCGAAAGGTAGAAGATGACGACACGGAGTTTCGCCGGGTCATCCCAGTTGTTGGTCCCACTGACGCGCTCATAGGTAGAAAGCCAGTCATCCACGTCAGCCTCACCGGTTCCGCTAAAGATAGGAGGGTCGCGGTACCGCTGAATGGCGCCGCTGAAGCTGGAAGCTGCGGCGGTGTCGGGGTGATTGCTGACACTGTCAGTCATTGCAGCGGTTGAAGGAGCTGGCAACGTTCGGCTGCGAAGTTCCAGGTTGAGGTCAGGGATTGCAGCAACATCCACCAAATATCGTACGACGATTTATTACGGGGCAACAACGCTTTAAACAGTCGAGGTAGCACAGGCGGAACACGAAGGTAGATCGCGCGCACAGCAACAACCACAGAAAACTCGTCGTCTTCCTCTTCCTCACTACACAGGTAACGTTTTAAAGAAGTTTTGTTAAACATGACTGCGCGTGGATCCGCTAGGCACCGCCGCCATCACGCCTGCGCGCAGCGCACCAGCAGACGACGCGCAAGCGGCGCAGAAACGCGAACTTTAGCACAGCTGGCACAGCAGCGAGGACCAGCGATGTCGCACGTTTATTGCTGCGCGAAGTGGTGTGATTCCTCGGGAAGAAAAGGTGACCACTTCTTCAGCATCCCCGCCGACCACAGGTATTTATGCCTTCACTATTATATATTTCCCAAGACGTTCACAAAGTCTTGATTTGATTGTCGTTGACCGTTAGGATTTGAAACTAGTGAATGAACAACGAATTTCCCAGCTGCCATTCGTTGCTGCGGCTATCCGTTTGAGAAATGGTTATAATAAGTTAAAATTAATGGGCGGGCTGCAGTTTGTGCCTCGACGCGGCGTCATCTCTCAAAAGCGGAGCTGTTCGCTAGCTTTGGTTGCTCACGTTAGTATGCGCGTGCCTCACTGCCTGTCGTTGAAAGCTAAATAGTTTAGAAGTCTGTTTTGTTACGTGTTGCTTTAACTTATGCGTGCTAGCAACATTAACGGACTGGGACACCTGTTGTGCTTACTGCAACTGTTTTTTTTTAATTTTAAGCGCTTTAACCCGTGCGTATACATTACGTCCGTGTAGTTCATGGGTGGTGTTCGTAGCCGACGAAAGTATCGCTCGCAAAGTTATTGCCGAGGCCCCAGTAACTAACTTGGGACACTGCATGCCCTCAGATTCGAATGCGTGCAGTGTTGCACAAGCGAAAACCGCCGCGTTCCTCATCTGTCTGCCTGTTTACATACCGACCACCTGCTCGGAGTTTTGTCGCCCTAAATTGTCCTCATTCATTTCCTTCGGCGCTCCTTGCCGCGCTGCTCGACGGAGCACCGGCCTTGAAACGATACCCATCTGCCCTTCTCGCTCTCGGGAAGCTCCCGGAAACAGCTTCGCCTATCTCTATTACTCCCTCGTGACGCTTCCAACGGGCGAAAGTATGGCCAAGGTCGGTTTTGGATGTTCATGAAACAGGCCGCGCTTATCGCGCGGGGCCACTTTTCCCTAATCTGGCCCCATCCCCACCGCCGTCCTTCCACTTTTCTTTATCTTTTTTTTCAGTGCGCCGTTTCCGCCGAGCGTCTGCATACCTTTATTCCTTATAAGCTTACAATATCATTTGGACTCGCAAAAGCAGGGGGGAAAACAAGAGTTCGGTGGAGTTGTGTTTCATATACCAAGTTTTAATTCAGAGAGTGTTGTCGGGATGCATGCAGCTCTGCGGCGCAGCGTTGCCTCGTTGTTGCGCCTGTTAAACGCGGAATATGCCCATCGAAACTAACTTGCATTGCGTCCAAAAAAGTAGTTGGAAGCAAAATCAGTCATTACCTAAAGAGCAATCAAATCACAAAGAGAAAGGGTAACCTGGTCTTTTAATGGCTTTCTCTTGTTCACTGAAGCAATAAAAAAGATTAAATTTATGGCTTTGACTGTGTAGCAGAGTAACAAAGGACTTTGCATGCCGTGGCATATTTTTATCATTTTTTCTGTGTCCTGAAAAGTTGTTTTCAAGTATATGTTATTGTCTTTTCATCTTCCTTCGCCATAGAAAAAGATGTGAGCATTTGATGCTCACAAGATAAAAAAAGATGTGAGCATTTGATGCTCACAAGATAAGCAAGACAACAATATCTATAAGCTCTTGATATGTATATGCCTGTTATTCCAGATTTTCAGCCTGGCTGACATATGCCAACCGGCCAGACCTCCTTCAGTTTTCTAGGGAGGAAGTCCACAAGAGCTACAGGCTCTGCACCAAGCACTTCTCGAGGGACAGCTTCACAAGTGACACCTGCACAAGGCTGACAAGTGAAGCTGTCCCTTCAGTGAAGGTGAAAGAGCCTCATCTGAGGGCTCTGGTACACCCAGGTGAGGAAAATTCTGCCTCCAGTAGGCACTATTTAAGTTTAATCATGAAATAACTCTTCCGGCTTTTTATTTCAGACTTTTACGATGAAGAGGCAGCACAAGGTAAGAATAACTTCAGAAAATCGAGCCTAGCAAATGTAATGTAGAATGACACAATTCCATTCACCAGGATGGTCTTGAAGCATAACCTGCAGAACGAAAAAAGCGGGCTACTTTACTATCAAATGGCCATAGTTTGATTCATATCAGATTGCAGTGGAGTTCAGTTCATTATCCAAAATGTTGGCTTGATTGAAAAAATAATTTCCTGGGCACCCCATCCCCATAGCATTTTGAAAAAAATTGGAAGTTTGCCATCCTATGCCTGTGCTTTAGTGTCTTAGTCACTAACACTTGCTCATTACTGAAATAAATGAGGGGCAGACTGAAGGTATTCACAGCAGCATTTGCAGTATATTCATCTGGCAAATATCACTTTGTAACCGACTTCTTTCTGAAAAACACACAGAAACTCTTTGACGCCCAAGTTTGGATAGAAAGTTTTCAGAGAAAACATTTCAAAACTAGCACTTTATTTATAGTGTAAACAGCTGATGGTGCTGCTATGGAGAGCTTCATCGGTTGTTTCTGTTTATTTCACACAGGGTCGGCTTCCACCACAGCATCCCAGCCCACCACGAGCACTGTAAAATCCTTGCTTGGGCACGGGCATGGTAAGCGACACTTTGTACTTACACGGGAAAGTGTTCCTGCCTATTCTCTGCAGAAAACACTGAACTTTTCTTCAGGATTACTAAGTGGCACTTCTGTTTTAGACTACTGCTTCACACCACTTCAAAGTGGAGAGCAAGGGGATGTTCCTTGCGAGGAACCTGTGCTCCAGGACGAAGGTAAGTGCACAAGAATGTTCTTTGCATCACTCTTTTTCTATTCTCGGCTTTTCTACACAGGGTTTATCTCTGTAATAGTTAATTTAGTGGAGATTAAAAAGAAGCCAATTTCTTATGCTCAGTGCCATGTCTTAAAACATGTATTTACTCTACTGGCTGTCTTTTTCACCGTAGGAGTGACTAAGCTCGAGTACTTTAATTGCAGGCAACCAGTCGGCTCCTATAGAATTGCCGTCCCCTGCTGCTGAGACTGCCCCCCCCCCCCCCTAGTGTGGAAGGTAGGTGTACCAAACAAGGATCTGTTTCACTTTTTGCTTGGAATGAAAGGGCACAGTATATTTGGTTGGTGGTAACACAGTAACACTACAGGAATAGCTTGCAAAAAATATAAATGAACAGCAATAGTATTTTGTACACTACACCTGCACAATCTAACACACTGCACTCTGAAATTGGAACAGTGCATAGACATGCCACAGGTGTCTTTCAAGTACTAGTGCCATGAGCACAATTGCTGTAGGTAAACCTTAAATGCGGGAAATGTACTTTAGGGGGAAAATTTTTGTTAGCTTGTGCTCATAGAATAGTATTTTGCATGCTTCCCAGTAAGAATGTCTGAGTGAAATGTTTACATGGTATGGATGAACTGATAGCACGCTGCACAAACACAAAAGAAAGAAACAGGGAGATAGAGCAGCAAAAATAGATTTTGGCATCTTGCAGTATAAAGCCTGTGCTCTGTCCTGTCTCCGTCCTTACTCCCCAAGTGTTTGAGCAGCTCGTTATGAGTTCACAACAAATCAACCTTTATGCAAGAAAGCTTTGTTGCGTGGTATAGATATATTTTTTTCTTGTACATCAACGCGTAGACTCGGTGCTTTCATTGTCAAGCTGATTCCACAGTGATAAAAACACTGAAGAGTTTGATAAAACCTTTTTTGGAAAGAGTAATGATACCTTAGGGCGTGAAATCATGGAAGCATACTGCATTAAAAAGAAGAGAGACATGTGTGTTAGTGACACATCTGTTGCTCTGCATGGTGGTGAATTTAATTTCTTTGTATCTTTCGTGGTGGTGAATTTAATTTCTTCGAACCTTTTTCGTTTAGTCGTTTTTTTGTCAATCTTATCGCATGTTTACTGACGAGCATGTGAGGCGATGTGCGCGCGCATGGTTGCTACGACTATATATGTCGCTGATGTTTTGAGAATAGACGCCCTTTCTGTTCTGTCTTTAATTTTCTTCCTTGATGGTACACGTCTTTTTGTATTTCAGTACTGAGTAGTTTTTCTCAGGCACATTTGGAAATTCCTCCACAAGTCTGTTGCTCTGTAGTCACACGTGCAATGCAAAGTGAGTTTATAAAAATATACTCGCTTGCAAGCTTTTTATAGCATATTTATTCATTTTTCAACAGCCGCTTCACCAAGCACACCCACAGGAAGGCCCACACTACCGTCACAGGTTTTCCCAAGTGATGGTAAGTGCAAAAAAAAAAAGGGAATTATTGCAAAGTACACATCCTGCATTTGCAGAAAGAAATATGGACCAGTAGTCAATGTTTCCCTGATAGATATGGATGCCTATGCCTGCGTAATATTGTCACAACTGATAATGTTGACAAAACTTCGCATATAGTTCAGGGCCTGCAACCAGTGGTTTAGTTCACACAATCATTTATACTTCATATATAAGGTGGGTGCAGCTGGCCTTACAAAGCTTGCACTGAAAATCGTGCTGTCCAATTTGTTGTGGTGCGTGTAGCTCAGTGAGACAGGCCAGCAGAATATGATGCACAAGGTGTGCATTCTATAAATGTGGCTTATGTAGCCTGGACAACTATTCATGAGATGAGCCATACAAAATGCTCTACTTTAATGACATGGCAACACACGGTGGTTCATCAATTAGTAGACCTGTGAATGCGCCCTGATAGTTTGCTCGTGATTTTTTTTCTCTACAAGACTGATGAAAGCCTATACCTATGCATTCTTCCACGTCTTTTTTTTTCAGCTGATCCTGCTCCGAGCGGCCTGCAATTTTCCAAGGAGGGCAGCAGCGCGGAGCAGACGCAGGAAACACCCAAAAGTGGGCGAAGAAAACGCAGCTCTGTGCACACAACTCGCACAAAAAAGAAGCTCTTAACACTCCACTCACGAAGTGAAAGGTACCGCAAGGCACTCGGTCGTATGAAAAAAAAAGCAGGAGGCGAAGCGAGTAGCGCAGCAGGAGGCTTTGAATAAACTTGAACCGGATTTGCCAAAAGACCTTTTTGAACTGCTTAAAGCACAAATTAGAATTGGCACATTTCCAAAATCAAAAAACATTGGTCCAAACGCATGAAAAAATTCGCTCTCAATTTGTTCTTTAATTCTCCGAAGAACTACCGCTTCCTCAGAGAACTGCTTCACTTGCCACATGTGCGAACACTCAGGCGCTGGCTGGCAGACATCCCAATGACACCTGCTATCATTCCAGGTGCCATGGATGCAATAGAATCAATCATTAAAGATTGGCCTCTACAAGACAAAGCATGCTGTCTTTTATTCGACGAAATAGCCTTGAAAAGAAATTTGATCTATGATCAATCAAAAGATACAGTGATTGGCTACACAGATGATGGAAACACAGGGCCTTCTCGTGTGGCAAACACAGGCCTTGTAATGGCTGTGTCTGGCATATCGAGAAGTTGGATGCAGCCAGTAGCCTTTGCAGTGTCCCACAATGCAACGTCAGCTCTTGCAATGCACAAGCTGCTATTAGATGTAATTCAGCAGCTTGAAAGGAAAAATCTTCTGGTAAAAGTGGTCATCTGTGATCAAGGGTCAAACAATGTCAGCCTGTTCAAAATGCTGATCCATTCTCTCCATGAACCATATTTTACTGTCCACAACCGCAAAGTATACTTCATGTTTGACACCCCGCACCTGATAAAATGCACACGGAATAATTTGAGAAAACATAAGCTCACAATTGGCTCTGAGGTTGTTCACTGGGCGTACATTGAAAGCCTTTACAAAAAAAACTCGTAACATAGATCAGGCCTCTAACACACCAACTGAACATCTAAAAAACAAGATTGGCAAAGAAGCTCAAAGAGCAACATATCTACAGGACGCCCTTTGCTGACATGAGAGTGAAGTATGCCACAGAAGTATTCAGTGAATCTGTTTCTGTGGCACTCCTCACTCTCATTGCCATTGAAGAGCTTCCTGTTGATGCTAAATTTACAGCTCAGTTCACCGAAAGAATGGATAAGCTTTTTGACAGCCTGAACAGTTCGACCCTGAAAAATCAGGACGACAAGTTGCGGTATGAAATGACTGATGGGTCGGAACACCATGCTTTCCTTGAGTCGTGCATCAGTTGGATTGCCCAATGGCACTTTGGTAGTCCTCAGGACAAGCAGCCCCACACTATTAAAGGTTGGCAGATTACAATCAAAGCCTTGTTGTTGCTGTGGACTGATTTGAAAGAGGACTTTGATTTCACCCATCTTTTCACACGTCGATTGCAGCAAGATCCCCTAGAAAACTTTTTTGGAATGATTCGTCAAAAACATGGCTGCAATGAGACACCAAATGTATACCAATTCGTGGCGGCTCTAAAACATATTTGGATTGGCAAGCTCTTCAAGCTTTCTCACGGAAACTGTGAGGTGACAACAAATGCGTTCCTCACCAACTTGGAGAGTGCATCTGCTTTGTTGCCACCTAGCAGCATACCAACCACAAGCCACAGCACACAACAGGCTTCTGATTCATCCGGATCTGCAGGCATCTTCACAAGATGCCACCGACATGGTATATGAAAATGTCGTGTACCATGTCGCTGGCACTCTTGTGAAGAGCTTTCTTGAACTGAGGACTAGCGAGTGCACATGCGAGAGAACACTCCTTGAAGCGGATGGTGGCTCTCTCCATGGACAACACCAATTCTTTGCACTACTCAAGGAAAGTGGTGTACCCGAGCAACTCTTCAGTTCCATTGCAGCAACTTCTGAATCATGTCTGAATTACATAAAGGAATTAGATTCGGCCTTCAGACATGAAATAAATTATTGTGCACATTTTTCCAACGTGTGCAAAAATCTGGTGGAAAAGATGCCACTCCGGCAAGCTATTTTCTGTTCAGTTGGCTGCACTGAGAAATTTCTTAAAATATTCTGCCGCACAAGGCTACATTGGCACATTACATTCGTAAACAGGACCACACAAGAAAAAAAGTCAAGGCACAGCGCTGCTGCCAGGAAAAAAACTCAAATTATCAGGTTAAATTTATCCAGTGTCTTTCTAGAACATGATTATGTAAATTGGATTTCTAGTGCAGCCTTCTGCACCCATTTCCTATCCCTTTCTTGAGATGTGTTGCACTATTTATTTTTTCTGCATATATGTACATATTTTTTCTGTATATATGTATATTTTTATGTCTATATGCATATATGTGTGTATTTATAATTCTGTTATGGTTGTATGTAATGCACTGACTACTTTTGCTCCTGCTGCGTTACTTTTGTATTATACAAGTTTCACCGACTCACTTTGTACTGTTCGGAAGCCTTGTGTGCTCTTATCAGTATAAGTATGATGACCAGAGGTTCTGGATTGCTTTAGTATTAGAAAATGCCAACACTTCCCAAAAGGCACTGGAAAACCCTGTTCGTTTTGCTTTCTTTCTGTGTGCATGGGATGGATTGAAAGGCAAACAAACATCCACCCTCCCACAAACCGCCAAAGTTCAAATAATAGTGGCTGGTTTTATACTGAAGCAATCTATATAAACAGTAACAGTGTGATTAATTCATAATGAACATTGAAAAATAAGGTTGAATAATAAAAATGGTTGGTGTTTTATGTCCAAAAACCACGATATGAATATGAGGAATGCAGTAGTGGAGCGCTCCAGAAATTTTGAGCACCTGGGGTTTTTTTAACGTGCACCTAAATCTAAGCAGATGGGCCTCATGCATACTGCCTCCATTGATATCCAGCTGGGATTCACTCCCGCAACGTTCGGTTGAGCAGTTGAGCACCATAACCATTAGACCACTGCGATGGGCCATGAAGGTTGAAGTATCCATGGATTCAGGTGCTCACAAAGTCTAAAAGATTTTCATCACCCAAGGGCTCTATGTCATTTTTAATTCGCAAACCTCTGGTCATGACTGTTGTGCCACTACAAAAAACAAACGGTGTCAGCTATTCACAGGCATAAAAGATACACTGATGAAGTGTTCGACTTTGTAAGGATTCCAGAGGGGTGTGTGCAGAAGCTGCGATTCGGTTGACATGCATGTTAGTTTGAAACAGAAACATGCATCCGCACTCACTGAAACTATGCAATGTACTGTTTGTGCAGAGCGACTGTGTTACTTGCTTTTTAACTAAACTTTGCAAACTGACGTTCCACTTCCTCAACCAATGAATGACAAGGGATGCAGTTCTAGTTCGTGGCACATTATGATCAAACTATGCAGCATTCCCGTACTGCAATTTAAGTGCTGGTCAGAAAATTGGACATTGTGATGGATCCAACATGATGGCTGGAAGAAAAATAATAGGGAAACTGCGTTCAACTTTGCGCTTTACGCTGCTTATTTCTTTCATAATATCCTTATATTCATGTATATTTCACGTTACCTTGAGTGTTTCCACAACAACTAATGACCTGTTATCATTCCTATTGTGCACCAGTCACAACCACAATGTTTCCACGTATTTCAAAGGTCACCTCTGCAACTGAGTCTAGACCATCTTTTGTTGCCTTTTTTCCCTTTTTTAATTAAAAATTAGGGCGTCACGTGTCCTGTTCACATCACGTGAGCCTGTAACACATTTACCTGGAGGAACACATGACCAGGGATAGCCGAGCCGAATGGTAGATTTGTCTTATGGCTTTTACAAAATAATACGCTGTAGCACTCAGCATATTATGCCATTGATCTACTTATGCACTATGGGTTCATCTACATGAGCCAAAGGCTATGACTGTTAGCTGCACTTTCTGTGCAGATATATTAATAGCCACAGATATGTACTTCAATGCTATGCAAAAGGCTATGAAACTACGCAGGGCAAACAGAAGGAAGCTCAGGAAAAGGCGTTTCTCCTGTACCCTTTGTTTCCTTCCGAATGCGTTGCCTCATTATCTTTCGCACAGTATGAACCAACTATTCCAACAAATTGTTAAGCTATGTTTCAATGCGTGGAAATGTTTCGATTCATGCTGTTAATCTGCACAATTCGTATGCGAACACTTATATATGCTGATGTAACTTTTCTTTATATGCTCACCCTATTTTTATGGTCGTACTATGCGTTTTTGTAACATATTTATATTGTACGCGTGTGTGGTTATCACTGATATTATAGCGCTGCTATTGCCTAAGTTTGTAGTTATTACCGTTTCCTGCAATAAAATGTCACGTGAAGAAAATTGTTTGCCCTTTTTGCTTCTCGAGCGAGCGCCAAAAGCGGCTGCTAAGCAGCCGCGACGACGCCGCTCGCCACCATTCGTCACGCTACCACAGCGGCTACAATGAAGCAGGAAAACAAATACACACACCATGTACGTACATCGACAACAACGTGGGCGGACTGTGCAGCAGAAATTAGTACGCCAAACGCTTGAACCGACGTCGCGGCCGAGGGGCCGGCGGCACCGCGAGCGACCACAAACGGGCGCGGCCATATTGGATTTTTCTTTTTGGATTGGCTCGTCTCCTTATGATTTCGGCAATCCAGTCAAGTGCCGCTGCTCCCAGGCGCCGCTACCATCGCCGGAAACGGAAAAGTCGTCCCCATTGGCTCTATGGGTATGTCACTCCACTGCTGCGACCTTTGGTTTTACGAGCGCGGTCGTCGCTGGCGGACGCGTTATCTCGCAATCTCAGCAGCTGACAGCGGGCGACGAACAGTGTCCATGGAGCGGCCGTATGCTCTTAAACAAGCATTTCGTAGAGTTTCGGGAGATCGGATCCAAAAGAGTTAGCTGTCAGCCTCACTTCGATTAACATTAGAATTTGTTGCTATCGCATTCACTGCTTCACCCTCGCGGTGAAACTGTGACTTTTTTTAATATTCATAATAAGTAAGTTCGTGAGCTTCACAGGCATGACTGGTCTAAAGCATTGTTTTCGTGAGGCACCTGTTGTGGTCACCATGTGTCGAAGCGTAAACGTGAAACAAAAACAGTACTTCAGAATCGGCGTCGAGATTTTACTCATTTTGGAAGTCGGTATCGACATGTTGTTGGATGGAAACCTGGCCCCAAATCTTCTTCAGAAATGACCCGTATATGAGATATGGGAAATGTTTTGTTTTCAATTGTAGTGTTTGCTGACAATGTGTACGAACCCCCCTTCCCCCCCCTGATTTTACATTCCTCCCTGACCCGGCCCTTGCGGTACTAAATTCTGCGACTGCGGCCCGCCGCCTGATATGAGTTTGAGACCCCTGGTCTACATAAACTAAGAAGACTGCTTCATTGCAGTCACACTCAGTTGCAGGGCACTGCATTCACCATCACATGTATGAACTGTCATCTAAGCTCCCAACCACATAAAGCATGAGGCCGCACTCCTTGATAGGTGATTAAAACAGTTGATCCCTTTACTGGCCCAAGTTATGTGTAGACATGATTTGGTTGAATTGAATAAACTTTATTTGCCCAATCGTCGAGCCCGGGGCTGGCTGCCAGGAACATCTACAGAGTCCCTCGGCAACAGCTTGGACCCGCTGGATGGCCCACTCCTGGTCTTGGAGGACCTTGCTGAGGAGGGCGGCTTGCCATCTCTCAGCAAGGCGTGTCACTTCAGAGGGTCCTTCAGTTGGCGTCGTCCTTAACCGTGGCCTTTCGTTGTTCCTTGGACATTTACAAAGTACATGCGCCATGTCGGCCCGTTCGTGCTCGCGCCACGGGCAGCCAGGCGACGGGTGCAGCGTGGGCCACAGGCGGTGCAGATGGTAGGGGTTGGTAAAAGTGCCCGTCTGCAGTCGCCTCAGCCACCGTCTGTGACCTGTCGAGGCACACATGGGGTTCCGGGTACTTCTTGCGGTCTTTCCTATAATGTCCAAGCACCTTGTGGTACGTGGTCGGGACTACTTCGGCATCAGTTGGCGCCATCCTTAATCGTGGCCTCTTGTTCCTTGCAGATTCCCAAAGTACGTGCGCAATGTCGGCCTGTTCGTGCTCGCACCACAGGCAGCCAGGCGACGGGTGCAGCGCGGGTCACAGCTGGTGCAAATGGTAGGGGTTGGTAAACGTGCCCGTCTGCAGTCGCCTCAGGTCCACCGTCTGTGACCTGTCCAGCACTCTCTTCATTTACAATCGGTGCACCTTTCAAATTGCACAGTCCAGCAAAGACAAGCACCATCTTGCTGATATTTTTTTGGACTTGATGAGCAATGCTTGTTTAAATATTCTGTATGTCTTGATTCGATTAATTGCTCGTTCTACGTGTACACGCAACGAAGCGATCCTTGTTCTCGTGACGTCTCCTTCGGATAGCGGACGCCTCCCTCTGGGAGAAATGATTAGTTAGTGGCATGCTTTCAACCACAATAACAATCAAGCATTACTGATTCATTACATACCTTTTGTAAAGGTGGGCATATTCGGCTTGACGCCTTGCAGCTCAAAACTACGGCTTAGGCTGAATCCTCTGTCTGCCATAATCCCGTCTCCCGGATCCAGGAGGTCTACAATGCCACAGTCGCTAGCAATAAATTAGTCGGATGCTCGTCCTCCATAAACATCGGACACATACATGATGTAGCCATTTGGCGCAATGGCCACCAAGAATTTCACAGTGTTGTGAGCCTTATAACTGCTGTATGTCTGTGCTCGAGGCATTAGCTTTCTTGGTCGCTGCAGGAAAACCTTGGTGCATTCAATAATGCATTTTGTTCCCTCATAGTCGCCTTTCAGAAAGGAAGCTGGCATGCTGTCTCTTATGACATATCTGGGTAGCCAGAGGACCACTTTCTTCATAATCTTGCTGAGTGCAAACAATGTGTGCTTCACAACACTATGTACAGAGGAAAGAGGCTTATGCAAAATTCTGGCCAAATGCCCATAAAGAAGGCCTCGGCGTAGCCTCATCAATGTCATTAAAAGTTGATCCTGAATGCGAATGTTGAAAATTTTTTTGATCTTTCAACTGTGATGACCTTTGCCAAGCCCTGAAAAACATCTTTCGTTATGGCTGTGTAGAAAAGGCAGTCCTCCTCTGTTAGTGTTGGTGAAAACATTTCACGCCTCTCAGTCAGGACGGCTCTTGCATAGCTGTAGTCGTCTGGCGATATATCTACCCACTGCGTAGACTGCTCTTTCCTTGCAACCTATTTACAGAAACAAGAGGTATACATGAGCTACTGCTGCTGAACAAGCAGCAGAACCATAGTGAGAGATGGGGCAAAGAAACAGGCTAATGCTCTGCCTTTCATCTTGATGAAGGCACATCAAAGAGAACATTTTTTATGTTAAGATCTTTAACCGTTGAGTCACTTTGAAGTTTAAGTGTAGGATTCTTTTGTTTTAAGTGTGATTTCATATATACAGTCACATGACAGAAAGGAAGCATAGCACCTCCTGTTGATAAACAGCTTATAACAAACAGAACACTGCTGGCCACCTGACTTTTCAAATTCTTACTTGAAAAGCATTTCCTCATATCTTTAGCAGCGAATCTGAGCGACATGACTTGCATTCCACGCTCATGGCACGCTCGCGGCCGTTTCGTTAGCTTGATATACACCAAATTTGTTATTGAGTGACATGACTCTATGACGAACATAAATGACAAGTCGTAATATGGAAATCTTGACATGCATATCATCTACAATGCCATTTACATGCCACGCTCATGGTGCGCTTGCGTCCAGTTCGCTAGCTTGACATACACCAAAATTGGTATATCGCAACGTGACTTTATGACGAACACAAATGACAGGTCGTAACATGTAAAACATGATATGCAAATTATGTAAAGCATGATTTGCTCCTTCCTGGCTGCTTCGCATTACATCGATTCGCACAGTGCGTGGGATCTGCCGGCTTTTTGTTTAAGCAAACACAATGTGGTTCCTGCATTTCTGAGCAAGCCTTCGAGCAACTAGTGTGTGCATCGCCAGTCATGCCGCAGTACGCAGGGACCCCAAGCAAGCACGACTGCCATGCGAAATCCATACGTTGCAAAGATGGGAGGAGCAAGGCGCCGTTGCAGAAGGCGAAAAAAAAGGGCTTTGGGAAAGTCGTTTTCTTTCTTTATTTTTCAGTAGACCTCTCTCGCCCTCTCTCTTTTTACTTCTTTCTTGTATGTTGTACATTGGACGTAAGCTACAAAGTTTTTTGGTGTACACATGCATACGTTCAGTTCGCTGCCTAGAACTTGTTTCTGTGTCTGCTACGCGAATCTGCGTCGACAATGGGCTACCACGCCACAGGCATCGCTGAAGCGCCAGTCGGACACGATCCTCAGCTACTTCCCGAAAAAGATTCCGCGTTGATATTCAAGAGATGCAGCAACCGCACCGAAATTTCCGACTACAGCCAAAAAAGAAGCAATTACTTAGCACACATCACCGTCAGATGCGTCCATCGATCAGTCACTTATCACTGAGGATGCTTCAGTCGCCGAAGCTGTGCACCGAGTGACATGGCGAATCGGTAAGCGTGGCTGTAATGCTGTTTACCCGTTAGCTTATAATTCTACTGTACATTTTCTGCATTAAGCTGTACATACTGTTTATAATCAATGCCCCAAAGTTTATCATCAATATTTACGTTGCACTTTCAGATTTGTAGTTTGGCGAGGCTCGAAGGAAGTTTCATATAAGATGTTCTGTACGCATTATGCACACAATTCCCAGTTGCAAAGTTTTTTTAACTGCTGAAGTTGGCAGTGCGGCTTGTTTCTATTACATTTCCTGATTACTGTAATTGACGCTGAGACAATAAATGTGACACAAGAAAGGCACACGGCGCAGGTGTCCCCGTGTGCCTTTCTTGCGTCAACTTTGTTGACGCTACCATAGCAATCGTATATATATGTTTGTAGCATTAGCTGCACTGGCCTAGCCAAACCCGTTTCGCGAGGCACATGAAGAGCCGTGCTGCGCATGCACGAGGATCAGTGATGTCACACAGCTGGCTCATCGGAGCCGGCATCTCCCGCGCACTCCGCCGCCGCCGCGCGCAACTCACCGCCGCCGGTCTGCGCATTCCAGAGGAGTGACGTCGTAGCCGTGGTAGACGCACTGGCACCGGCGCGCGCGCGCAGCATTTCGCCTTCGCTGTGCAGTCGCCGTCTGACACTGCCCTGGAGCCGCTGCGCTTCTGACTGGCGTTTGCCAGTGTGGTATATCCATGGAGAAGGAGAGCGCAAATGCTGCTCAACGGCGCAGAAGAGCGTAGAAGCGTGACTCATCGGATCTCGAAGTAGTTGCCTGGCAATTAGCGGTTGAGGGTAGGAAGAATGAACAGAATACTCTGTTGGGGCCATAGAGACGGCAGCGTGTTACTTCAGTGATCACCAAGCCGTCTTTGTGGCAATAGAGTAGCAACCTGACGTTGAGCAAAAATATACATGTGCCATATAATACGTATACCGTATTTGTGTGTCATTGGAGCAGCAGTAAGCATGATATATCAAGCTAATCCTAGACAATCAGGAAAGCTAAGAATAATCAGCTGAACCTTTGCTAACGCTACGTATATCCTGGCATAGCCGAGCTAAGCCACTGCAACATTTTTTAACAGCATTTCAGCACCCTTACAACTGCATGGAGCTGAAAAATTAGCAGAAGTATTTGCCAGGCATCTTTGTTGGGAACTATATTAGGCGTTGGTTTATACAATTTCCCGTTTATTTTCTACGCGCACTGCTTCACTGAACAGTTTCTTGGCCCTCCCAAGTTTTTTAATGATCTTGCTGTAAAACACTGAAAGATCATCACATTGGATGTTCTTATTGTTATTATTATTATTATTATTATTATTATTATTATTATTATTATTATTATTATTATTATTATTACCATTATTATTATTATTATTATTATTATTATTATTATTATTATTATCTGGTATTTTTTTTATTTTATGTCAAAATTTTAAGCCCCCCCCTGAGAGAAATCCTGGGTGCGCTGATGGCCCAACCCGATCTGCTGAAAGTACGCCCAGTTTATTGCACGTGGAAACAGAGATTCCAGGGCATAGCGATGCTGAATCAACGGGCACTCTACACAAGAGGTCGCGCTTCGACTTCACCAACGACGGGCCTCCTCCACGTGAAGAATAGGATGCTTCTCAGCACCGAACTGATAGTGTGAGTTGCCTATGCGCTACCAACTCACTTCGTCATCAAGCCGGTGAGGTGACTGCTTGTTTTAAACTGAGATGCCACTTTTTCGAGCTGCCTCATCTAAGCATTTTAGGCCAAGAAACATTAAATGTTGTAGAATAACCATTGAACAGAACACACACGCACGCACGCACACATTCACACGCACGCAAACGCACACTTACACGCACACATACGCAAATACACGCACACACACCTACACACGCACGCGCACACGCTGAGGCTTACACGCAAAATCACGCACACATAAGCACGCACGCACGCACGCAAACACACACACACAAACACACGCACGCACAATATCGCCTTTCGAATCCAATCGCTAGCGTGCCTTGGCTTTTCGGTGGAGACTTCCGCAAGGTACGTAGGCCAAACCGCAAACCGAATGTTACAGCTCAGTTTCAAAGCTCCGTATCTCCGCCAGCGGAGGATGGTCCGAACGGCGGTCGCGAGAACTTGCGGCGCTGCAGTCAACTCTTGCACTACTCTCGGCGTATCGTCTGCTACGGCGGCGTACCGCGGCTGTCCGCCGCGCTGTTGCTCACGGCGGCTTTCGAGTTGTACTATTATCAAACTTAAGCATTTATCATGCTTCCAGTTGATATTCTCACGTCGTATCTGTGGACTGCTTAGGTTGCTTATATGCATAAGGTTGTGTGTATGTATTGGTCCGCATATGTTGCTCATTGGTTGGCTAAGAATCAAATAATGTCCAGCCTATCGCATATTTTAGCTGGCTACGTCGCGTTTAACCCCCCAAATACGGGAGTTTCTCAGCGAACGAGCATTTTCAACGTAGTTTTACTAACGACTGCTACCATTTTAACAACAGCCGTCTTACCTAGACGAAAAATGACCCAAAACATTTGTAAAAGCATTTATATGTGCAAACAAGTTGACTTACTGGAAATACAAAACCGTTATAGAAAAATAGTACTTATGTTTTCTACTTTGCAAAAATGAACTTCTCGCATAAACAGTACCCATGCCTAACACTGTATACAAGACGAGGCTTCGCGACGGCTAATATTCGACAGTAGAGGGAAAAGGTTACAGCAACTTCACCTTCTTTCTGGAATCTTCCACCTTTTAAGAAAGCTGTAGTTCCTGGTTGAATTGCTTGCAAAAAAAGAACATTTTCATCACAATGTAAAACATCACTATTCTAGCCACCACTTCCTGATTATGAGCGATACAGCTCAAAGGATGCCGTGGAAACCACTCGAAACCACACAAAAGGGCCAATTTGCAAGATCCAGCATTGAATACTTGGGCCACAAAATTTCACGAGGAAGAGTGAAACCTAAGCAAAATGACGTGGCTGGAACACTCAAATTTCCGACACCTAAACGAGAGAAAGACCTCCAGCGTTTCCTGGGCACTGTAAACACTTACCGTCAGTACATCCCTCATTTCAGCGACATCGCTCTCCCACTCACGAAACTACTCCACAAAGGAAGCAAATGGACGTGGACAGAAGCATGCGAGCAAGCTTTTCGGGAACTGAAGGAGCGCATAACTGAAGAACCGGTACTTCGCATATACGACACTTCGAGACCATGTACTGTGTACTGTGATGCATCTGGCGAAGGCATTGGTGCAGTGCTGAAGGAACCTGACGACAAAGGCAAGGAACATCCCGTTGCCTATTACTCCCGCAAACTACTTAACCCTCTCACGCATGAATTCAATCAAGAGGATAAAAAAATTTTGTTTGGCCTAAGAGCTTTTCTAAAGGCCACAAAGATCTGAAAAAAATTTTATTTCAAGTAATCAAAAGCCTCTTATAAGATTTCTGATGTGTCCCCATGTGAGGACAACATGCCGTAAGCCGATATGAGCCCTTGGTATCAGTAAACATGAAATATATCTAGAACACTGAAATAAACAATTACATTTCAAACTGAAATGTTGCCGATCGGTCTTGCATATTTCGCTTATGCGCTGTCGAAGGACTGGAAGCACCAGGGCTTGTTGAAGCGCCGTTAGGACGCACAGGCTCGCTGTCATCGCTCTTTTCTTCTGAGCTGCTGGGAGTTCCAAAGTCAGTTAATAGCTGCTCCCAATCATCCGCCTCGGAATCGTCACCAGAGTCAGATGAGCGGTCCAAGAGAGCATCGGTTTCTTCCCTGGACAGTCCTCTCTTAGAAAACATCTTAGAAAAGTATAGTTTTTCCCACGGTCTACGGAAGTGCGACTCTTACACAGATCCAAAAACTCCCGCAAAAGCAGACTTAACCGTGCACGTAAAGCGCGGGAAAATACAAGCGCTTTCAGCTCAGTTCTGGCTTTCTGAGGGCCCGTTTTTATTTGGTGGCGCTGCAGATGAGTCTACACCTTTCATGCATAATGTGTCCACTTGAGGATACTTGTTCTATTCCTTCTATAGAGCCCATAGTCGAGAAAAAAACGTCAACTAAAGGAGCTGGTATTAGTCAAGAGTTGTTCTTTTAACACATATTTTTTTATAATTCAAAAGCACCAGAGCCTGTCGAGCAATTATTTTTTGTTTTTTTACGAACGTTCAATCACCTCTAACAAGCCTACTCTCCGTAAGAACCTGGAGCTTCAACAAACTTGGACAGCGAGGGCCATCTGTGAAACAAGTTAGGAATATTGGCGGGTTCTCAATTGAGGACACCATGCGGCTAATGACTCGCTACACGTAACTGGACGACTTTTGTAGTAGGATAAATATGTGTCCTCATATGAGGCCCGTATGCATGAGAGGGTTAAGCACGAGGTCAATTATGCTGTAACAGAAAGAGAATGTCTTGCCATTATAGATGCCATTGATAAATGGCATTGCTACCTTCATGGAAAGCCATTCACTGTTGTAACGGATCACTCTGCACTACAATGGCTGAAGAATATTAAGAATCCTCAAGGTCGTCTCTTCCGGTGGTCGTTGAAACTATCGATGTATGAAGTAAACATCAAACATCAAAAGCGCATAAGCAACGTCGAAGCAGATGCACTCTCCAGAGCCCCAATAGTTCAACTTCTGTCCCACGATGAACTTCAACAATGCAGCAATGAGCCCTCAAAGGAAGGTATTCATTGGAAAACAACGCAGTCATCGTCAAAAGAAAAGGACTACGGAAGATCTTTGAGCCCCATGAACTACACCCGACCATTCTTAAGAACGTACATCAACATTTTGGGCATGTCGGAGTGAAGAAGACACTATCACTCTTGTCGCCGCAATATTATTGACCGGATATGGTAACCGATGTTGCCACCTACATTCGGCATTGTGATACATGCCAGAGATGCAAGAAGACGAAAACAAAGAAGTATGGGATACTTGATTCCCTGCCTCCTGCTGAAGAGCCTTTTGACCTTTTTTGCGATGGACATCATTGGGGGGATTTTGGGGATATGGCTCATCAAAAGGTTTATCCACTTGGTTATTGACCATGCTACTCGCTACGTATGGGCGTTGGCCCATAAAAGTGAGAACAGCGACGCCTACATCGTATGCTTAAAAACCACTTTTGGTGCTGGAAAACCACGGAAGTTCCTTTCAGATCGTGGAACAGGATTCACTGCAGGAAAATTTAAACAGTTTCTAAAAGATAACCGAATACACCAACTCTTCACCTCATCTCATCATCCACAATACAAGGTATGAACGAGCGGACAAACCAGACCATCGTAACCAGACTTAAGTGCAAGATCAATGACGAGCCACAGAAGTGTTGAACTAAGCTGCTGTCGGAGGTAATAGACGAATACAGCAGAACGCCTCACGAAGTTACCGGCTACGCACCGTCCTTCCTGATCTATGGAATTCCATCTTATCCAACTGTACTGAAACAGCGAGAACAAACGGTGGAAGAAGCGCGGAAAGCTGCTGTTGCTATGGGAGAGGGAGTGAGAGCGGAGAGATAACACCTGCC